>OZ018320.1:170254223-170309223 GCA_963969495.1 Ceratothoa steindachneri | reverse complement strand
TAAATCCGTACTATTTTAATGGGATTACAATGAAAAAAAAATCCTTTTGCACTTTAATGCGGTTAAGATGCAATAAATCAGTAGTATTTTAATCGAGTAAAGATGAAAAATCTGTAGTATTTAAATAGGTTAAAATGAAATAAATCTTTAGTATTTTAATGAAGTTTAAAACCAAATAAATTCGTAGTATCTTAATGGGGGCTAAAATTAAATAAATCCGTAGTAATTTAATGCTATTAAAATGTAATTTATCCGTCGTATTTTAATGGGGAAAAGAAATAAATCTATGGTTTCTAATAGGGTTAAAATGAAAAAGATCTGTATTAATTTAATTGGGTTAAATGAAATAAATCCGTAGTATTTTGATTGGAGTAAAGTGAAATAAATCCGTAGTATTTTAATAATGTTAAAAGTAAATCAATTCCTATTATTTTAATGTGATTAAGATTAAATAAATCCGTAGTATTTTAATAAGGTTAAAATGAAATGAATCTGTATTCATTATGTCGGGTAAATGAAATAAATCCGTACTAATTTTTAGCGTTACAATTAAATAAATATTTAGGAATTTAATGCGGTTAAAATGACTTAAATGTGTAGTATTTCAAAGGTGTAAAAATTAAAAGACCGTAGTATTTTAATGGGCATAAAATGAAATAAATCCGTATTATTTTGATTAGGATAAAATGGAATAAATCCTTAGCTTTCCAATGGGGTTAAAGTGAAATAAATCAGTAGTTCTTTAATTGGGTCAAATTAAATAAATCTGTAGTATTTTAATATGTCTAAAATCAAATAAATCCTTAGTATTTTAATGCTGTTTAAAATTAAATAAATCCGTAATATTTTAATGGGCTTCAGATGAAATAAATCCGTAGTATTTTAATAGGCTTAAAATGAAATAAATCCGTAGTATTTTAATCGGCTTAAAATTAAGTAAATTCTTAGTACTTTAATTGGGTTAATAGTAGATAAATCCCTAGTATTTTAATGAATTAAGATGAAATAAATGCGTAGTTTTTGAATGGGTTTAAAAGGAAATAAACCAGTAGTATTTCAATGAGGGCAAAGCTGAATAAATCCTTAGTTTTATAATGGGATTAGCATGAAATAAATCCGTAGTAGTTTTATTGGTTTAAATGAAATAAATCTGTACTATTTTAATATGAGTAAAATCAAATAAATCGGAAGTATTTTAGCAGGATTAAAATTAAATAAATCCGTAGTATTTTAATGGTATTAAGATGAAATAAATATGTAGTATTTTAATAGACTTAAGATGAAATAAATCCGTTGTGTTTTAAGGAGGTTAAGATGATATGAATCCGTAGTATTTTATTGTGGTTAAGATTAGATAAATCCGTGTTATTTTAATACTGTTAAAATAAATAAATAAATCCCTAGTATTTTAATGAAGTTAAGATGAAATAAATCCGTAGTATTTTAATGAGCGTAAAACGGAGTATATCCTTAGTTTTCCAATAAGTTTAAAATGAAATTAATCCATAGTATTTTATTTAGTTTAAAATAAAATAAATCGTAGTATTTAATATGTTAAAATTAAATAAATCTGCAGTATTTTATTTGGGTTAAAATGCAATAAATCCTTAGTTCTCTAATAGAGTTAAAATGAAATAAATCCGTAGTAATTTAATTGGGTTAAATGAAATAAATCCGTAGTATTTTAATAGAGGCCAATTAAATAAATCCTTAGTATTTTATTTTAATGCTGTTAAAGTTAAATAAATCTGTAGTATTCTAATGGAGTTAAAAGGAAAGAAATCCGTAGTCATTTAATTGGCAAATGAAATAAATCGGTACTATTTTAATACGGTTACAATGGAAAAAAATCGTAGTATTTTATTGGTTAAAATGAAATAATCCATAGTATTTTAATTGGATTAAAATGAAATAGAGTCGTCGTATTTTAATGGAGTAAAAAGAAATAAATCCATGGTTTTCTAAACTGGTTAAAATGAAAAAATCCAGTAGTATTTTAATTGGGTTAAATGAAATAAATCCGTAGTATTTTAATAATGTTAAAATTAAATAAATACGTAGTATTTTAATGCGGTTAAAATGAAATAAATCCTTAGTATTATAATGGGGTTAAAATGAAAGAAATCCGTAGTATTTTAATTGGTTTAAGATGAAGTCAATGTTGCGTTTCACGATCAATGCCGATAATTCGTTCTTTATCCAAATGGAGACGGGACTTGGTCCATAGTGAGGATCCTGCTCGACACAAGACAGTGGATACACCTCCCCCACCCTATCACACTTTGGACCACGGTGGTCAACATGTCGATAGTAAATTAATTTATTGATCCTCATTTTGGGGACAAAGGCCGTGATCGGATAATGAAATCTTATAAAGATCAGTATGTCAATCGCTAGTAAGCCCGTACGCTTATATATATATATTTTTTTTTGGGGGGGGGGTATTTACACCCTCACGTGGATCGAACCCAGTAATCCAGCGTGGAAGTCCAACGCCTTGTCCACCGAGCTGACAAAAGCTCTGTACTAGCTCGAGTTCATATGTATGAACCCTTGAACTTGCAGGCTTTTTAACTTGCCCTTCTGGCCTCACCATTTATGGTTGAAGGCCTTGTGGCCATTCCACCATCCATGCTCTCTTTCATTACTTCTACCAGTGCATTTTCGCCAAGTCTGGTTAGACCTGGGTATGGGTGAAGGGTGGCGTTAGGACGCGCCAGGCTTGTGATACCTCATGAGCCTGATCAGTTGGGAACCTCGATCCTAGACGGGAGACACGTGATTCCCAGATGCCAGGCACTGTGACTCCCCCCCCCCCACCCCCATCTCTCTCTCCTCAACCAGCCCTACCCCCATCCACCTACACCCCCTCTCCTCCCCCTCCTTTCTCACACTCATTCCGTTTCCGTTTTTTCGCCCGACTCATAAATCGCCTCGGTCCCCGCCCCTCCCCCCCCTCTCAGCCCAGTGTCGTACCCACGCGATCACTCATTCGTCCAACCGCGTTATGGGAACACACGTACGCACACACACACTCTCTCTCTCTCTCTCGCACACACACACACACACATACGAGAAAATGAAGTCAGTTTCGTTTTCTTGGGGTAAATCGCCGCGTGAGAGATCACCATCATCTTCATCATCATCATTATCTTTGTTCTCTTTCTTCCTCTTATCCATTTCCTCCCAATCCATCTTCTGTTCCGTCGCCTTCTCCTTCACGTCTGCCTCCCTCGTACCTCATTCTCCTCGTCCTCTTATCTGTTTTCTTCTTCCCCTTCCTCTTCAATTACCTCCCCTTCTTCTTCCTCTTATCTTTCTTCTCCAACTTATGCGTCTTCTCCTTCACTTCCTGCTCCTTCTTCTTTGCCTCTTTTCCTGCTTATCCCTCGTCTCCTTCTTCCCCTTCCTCTTCAAATATTTCGTCTTCTTCCTCTTATCCCTCTTCTCCTTATTCATCTTCTGTTTTTTCACCTACTTTTTTTCTTCTTATCCTCGTCTCCTCCTTGCCCATCTTCTACTTCTTCATTTCTTCGTCTCTTTCTTCTTATAAAGTAAGAGCCGAAAACCAACGAGGGCAACTCTGCTAGAGTGCTTGAGGGTGGTAAAGAAAGTGGCAAAGTTAGTTGAAGTGAAAATGCTCTGAAGGTCGATATGGCGCGCAACTCGGCGCCCGCAGCTTAGAATAAAACGTTTATAAAGAGAAGTGAAGTTAGGGAAAGTGAGAATGTGGGTAAGATGATTAACTCAGTTCCCCAAACAGAAGACAACTTAGGGGTGATTGAGATTGATTGGGTTGCACAACTCTCCCGAATTCTAACCCCAACACTTGATTCATTTACGGCTAGTTCCTCGTAGTGGTTTGTATGTTTGGTACTTGGTACTTGTTTTGCCACGGGTTCGCACTGCATGACGTCTCTTTCAGTGAGGACCAAACAGACAGCGACCGATGCAAGGTCAACCCAACTGAAAACAGGACCCCATCCGATGACTAACAATAGCAAATGTAGCAAGGGCAATGATAGGTGAGGAGGAGTCATTTATGTACATGACCAAGCAACAAATACATCCTTCTTACCTAAGACTGTAGTTAAACAAGGCGGTAACTCACTTATGCATGATTGCAAGGACACCTTGAGTTCTAGTGTGAAGGTTACCGGATCAATAGTACTATATACTAAAACCCAAATATACAATTCAAATAATATATATATATATATATATATATATATATATATATATATATATATATATATATATATATATATCCAAAGAAACCACAGTGTTAGTATACCAAGTTTCGACGGCTGTCTCCGTCGAAATTTGGGTTCGCAAATAAATCGATCCTAACACTGTTGTTTCTTTCCTTCATATATATATATATATATATATATATATATATATATATATATATATATATATATATATATATATATATATATATATATATATATATATATATATATATATATATATGTATATATATATATATATATATATATATATATATATATATATATATATATATATATATATATATATATATATATATATATATATATGATATTGAAACCACTGTATAGGAGCCAAAAGTTTAATTTCCGAGACTTAATTTTAGTATGTAGTTTATCATACCCTCTTCAGTCGTATACTAAGAATGCAATTGTTACAAAAGTCTATAAATAGCGTACAAATCAGAAAAACAAAAAGGAAAAAACACAAAGAAACACAAAACGGGGAAAAAAAGTCATTAATCAGGGGGTTGCGAGTGAGTCTAAGATCGTTGACTAAGCTGTTTACGATGAGGTTATGGGGATTGGGGCTGCATTTCAATTGCCCACCTGACAAATTAAAATTAAGAATTTCTCCTATTAATATAGATTATACTATTTTTCTTTTACGGAAATCTTTACCAACCCATCACTTGCCCGTATGTATGGTCTGCCAAAAACCCACAAAAGAGGATCGCCACTCTGACCTATTATATCGTATATTGACTCTCATGCATACAAACCCTCGAAGTGGTTAGCCTCCCTTCTTGCTGACGCTGTTGGATGGATTGACCTCTCCTTCACACATAATCCATTCTTCTGATTTCATTGAAAGATTTAGGTGAATCAACATAAAAGAAAGCCGCTTAGTAAGCTTTGATGTATATAGCCTGTTCACTAATGTCCCAGTTAACGAAGCTCTTGATGTTCTATCTAAGGTATTAGACAATCCGATATTAAACCTCCCACTAGGCAAAAATAAAATTATTAATCTTGTTAAACTTTGTGTTACTGACAATGTATTTATCAGAGATATGGGTTTTTTCCGTAAAAGATATGGTCTTAGCATGAGTAATTCTTTATCGCACATATTATGTAACCTTTTTATTGAACATTTCGAAGTATCATTAGTCCCTTCTGTGATTCCCCACCATAATTTTGTATGGTATAGGTATGTAGATGATGTCATATCGATTTAGCCTATAAATAGTTTGAACTTATTTGACAATTTCCTTAAAAATCTTAACGACCTCCATCCCACTATCAATTTTAAAGTAGACTGGGAAAAAGATAATTGTGTATCCTTTCTTGATGTAAAAATTGTTAGTTATTGACAAAATTAGCTTCACTGTGTACCGAAAACCAGCCCATTCTAACTCTTATATCCATTTCTTTTCTCATCATGATATTAACATTAAGCGAGCCGTTGCATCAGGTATGTTTTTGAGGGCAGTTAGGATATATGACCCTTGCTTTCTAGAAGACGAGATTACATATATAACCTGCAGTTTCATTGAATTAAATTATCCCCTCCACTTGATCAATGAAAGTTTATCTAAAGCAAAATCTACTCATTACCGTCCCAAGGATAAAAACAAATTTAGTAATACGAAGTGTCTATCACTCCCGTTTTCTCCCCTCCTCAAAGGAGTGAACAAAGTTATTTCTCCAGGCCTAACCACATTTAAATACCCTTTTTCTATCCTTAAATCTTTTCCTTCGACCAAGCCCGTGGATCAGCCAAATGAAGCAGGTGTATATTTAATCCCGTGTGGCTCTACAAACTGTCCCTCATTCTACATAGGAGAGACCGGAAGAACCTTAACAAAACGAATTTATGAACATAAAGGTGATGTCAGACGAGGCAGTACCACATTCAGTATTTTTAATTATATCAGCAATTTCAACCACCAAATTGACTATTCAAAAGCACAAAACATATATAATTGTAAAAATTTCCGTAAAAGAAAAATAATAGAATCTATATTAATAGGAGAAATTCCCAATTTTAATTTGTCAGATGGGCAATTGAAATGCAGCCTCCATTCCCGTAACCTCATCGTAAATAGCTTAGTCAACGATCTTAGACTTGCACCCAAAGATTAATGACCTTTTCCCCTCTTCGTTTTGTGTTTCTTTGTGTTTTTTTCTTGTCTGTACGCTATTTATAGACTTTTGTAACAATTTAATTCTCATTATACGACTAAAGAGAATATGATAAACTATATATATATATATATATATATATATATATATATATATATATATATATATATATATATATATATATATATATATTTTCTCACTTTTTCGAAATAGAACGGTCGAGAATGATAGGTTAGCTGCTAATTTGTGAAATTTGTCAATCATTGTCTCGACTCCGCCGAAGAAACATTTCAAGCGTGCAATCATGACCGATGAGGATTTAGAATCTGCAAGAAACCATATTATTAAACTGCACAGGGCTATTTATAGATATATAAAAATCTCCTCTATTGTAAACATTCCAACTTCGTCTGTAATAAACATTAATGTGACATCACAGTAAATCATCTGCGTGAAGGTCAACCAAAGAAAGTGAGCCATACAGATGTTCGGTGTATGACGAAGACAGAAATAATCTGAAGAATTCATCAAATGAATTACAAGCAAATCTTGGAGCACGCGGTCTGTATGTATATGTTTCAACAGTACAGCGCCATTTACACCGGTAGGGATTTCATGGACGTATCCCTAGAATGAAGTATCTGTGAGATAGCCAAGCTTAATTAAATAAAATACTATGGTCAGTGGTCAGAGGATATAAAACCGAGCGCTTTAGTAGAAACGAGGAATGGTACTCTTGGCTGAGATTTGGCGAACCCTTGATAAAAAAAGCACCATCCACACTGTCAAACATGGAGGTGGTTCATTATATTGTGGGTGGTAATTCGATGCTGCTGGCACTGGCGTATTGAAAGTAATAGATGGGACCATGAATTCTGAAAACTATCAGAGTATACTTGATGAAAACGTGAAGCAATCGACAAGGAAATGACCACTTGGTAGGCATATCACTTTCAACAAGACAACGATCTCCAAAATACCAGCAAATCTACTAAGAAATACTTAAAAAAAACACCACATTACTGTACTCAAGTGTCCTTCTCAAAGCCTAGATTTGAACCCTATCACACATCTGTAAAAAGAGCCGAAGAGGCATGTGCACAGTAGGCCCTCACCACATTGTTGAATTGGAAGTGTTTGCTGAGGAAGAGTGGAATAGAATCCCTCCATGAATGTTTACAAAGCTTGTACATTCTTATGAGAAATGCCTTGAAACTGTTATTGAGGCTAAGAGAGAATCATACCATATATTAATTTCCTATTGACCTTATTATGTTTAACCCGCTTTTATTTCACCTTTGTGTATTGATATGTAGTCGCAATTGAGTAGGAAGCTTATTTAATGCCTATAGATTATGCAAGAGAAGTCTAAACTTGAAAAATATTTTGAAAATATGAATCATATGGGTGTTTTCTATACTTGTTCACGTATATTATTTTCAATAATATTCACAGACGCATAATTCACTTTTTATTTGTTCTATCGACATCTGGTAGTTTTTATATAACGCTCTGATATGACAGCTTTCCAATGCAATCTTTGCAATCTTAAGTTAGTATTGTGGTAGCGTTCGTTGCGTGATGGCATGCGTCATATTTGTCCGATTTCATGTTTTTTGGCACTTCGTTATTATTTTGTGATTTTTAACAGAAAGTGGTTTAAATAAAATTTATTTCTAATGTGTGCTAAGAAACAACTCTAGAGTGATTTTCGAGGTACTATTGTTGCTTTTAATAAATGTGGGAAATCTCAGAGACAGATAGCTAATGAATTAAACATAGCCCAAGGTACGGTTAATTAATGGGTTTCACGAACTAAAAACAATGTTAGCCTATCTACGCTAGTACCTAAAAAACGATCTGACAGACCGAGAAAAACAAATTTGCGAACAGACATGCTTATGAAACGTTTAGTAGTGAATAATCCAACAACAACAACAACAGCAAAAGAACTAAAATTCAATATGAATAATTTATTATCTGATGTTTCTGAACGAACTATCCAGGAGCGGCTACAAAAAGAAATCGGATTACCATCTCGTCATGCTACAAAGAAACCATTAATGAAAAAATGCGTAACAAACGTGTCGCATTTTGTAAAAAATACATTTATTTGACTGTTGAGGAGTGGAAAGAAGCTGTTCTAGAAAGGTTCGTCGGCTCAAATGGACCCTAAATGCAGCCAAAAGATAATGATACACCTTCGAAGTGTTGTTTCAGTTTCCAAGGGAGATGAACCGTATATTTCCTTCCTAAGAACACAACTATAAATGGCGCACATATTTAGCAATGTTACCGGAGAAACTTCCAGTGGCAATGACTATCCACGAGAAAGAAACATTCATGCATGATGAGGCACCTTGTCACAAGACTAAAATTGTAACAAAATAGCTTACTCACAATAAATTTAATATTTTGGATTGGCCTAGTAATAACCCAGATCTCAATCTCATTTAAAATTTATGGCTAATAATAAAAAATAAAGTGGAAGGCCAAGACACTGGCTCCGTTGAAAAATTAAAAGAGGCGAACATAAAGGTTTGGTGCAACGAAATATCAGTGGAAGTTTGTCAAAGCTCGATCAAATCCATGCTGAAGCGTCGACAACAAGTCATCTAATCCAAAGGACAGATGACAAAATACTAATATAAGGTTAGTCAATATTAAACTTTTTTAATGTTAAAACTACAAATTTCGAGGGTGATCGATTACTTCTCATGGGCACTATATATATATATATATATATAGTTCGGGATAAATTTGACGGTTTGCAAAATAGAATATAAACCCACAATATTTCAGCCAAAAATAAATCTATTTTAACTTTGTTTAAATTTCAACTAGATTATGGCTTGGAAATAACAGTTTACTCAAATTAGCACTATTCACCATTCATCTTTCACCACGGCCTTAAGAAGACTCTGGAATTTAGCGAATGCGTTCCACACTGTCTCTAGGAAGATCTTTGAATACCTCCTTGATCTTAGGCAACAGCTCAGCCTTGGGGTCGCAGGCAGACAGTCATCATTGGGATTAAAATCGGGGGATATAAGAGGACAGAAATTGAGTCGGATGAAGTCATAGAAATTCTCCCAAAGCCACTTCTGACTCTCTCCCGAGGTATGGCCTTCCAGCAGCCTCCCTCTCCAGCCAGGCTTTGACCACAATCTCCAGCAGCTCCAAATAGCCGTGTGAATTTAGCCTAAGAATCAAACATCATGGGGACATGGCATCACTCTCACTAGAGACACAAACACAGACATCAGAGTTTGTGGAACTTGGTCTTCATGATACATGGAATGTCGCATGGATTAAATGCAACCATCTGTTGTCTGGGTGTAGTGCAACTGGTCTTGGCAGAAGATCTTTTCATCTGAAAAGAACCAGATTGTCCGAGGCTCAACACGATGCTTCGGTTTGTTCCGAAGCTCCTTTGCCTTCGCCAAGCGGTTCTCCTTAGTATTGGCTTTTAGAATTTGTCCCTTGTACCTCCTGTACGACTGGTAGCGAAAGTTCTCATTTAGGGCCAGCTTCAGGGTGGTGACTCCAACAACGATCTCTTTCGCCAAAGCCAGAATTCCTTTTCTAGGGTCTTCCATCTCCTTTTCCTGCACTTGTTGGATAAATTCCGGTGTTCAGACGCAGTAAAAACACCTGCTGTGATCCTTTCTGTTGTCCAAGGCATCGTAGTCTACGTTGTAACTGTCCATGTCATGTCCATGAATTTAGAGCTGACTTAGGAAAGAAATGTATAATAGAGGGTGATTCTCCCAGTCTCTTTGCACTAAGAAAGTTCCCTTGTGGAAGAATGAAATAACAACTATCCGCATTGAAATAAGTAAAAACGAAGAGAAGAAATCGTTATATCGTCTTTGCCAATAAACTACGAAGGATCACTTTTGTGTTCAAGTACAAGGACGATATTTTCAACACTTTAAGTAATTTGTGACATTGTATTCAATTTTCTCACTGAGGAGAAACTTTGGGATAATCCTATATAATAATTGAATTTTTTCATTTTGTTTATTTCTTTAACTTTGGAAAATTGAATGAAGGAGTAAAGTTCTTAAAATTCAATTACTCCATACAATTTCGAATTACGTTTTGCCGATACTAAAAACATTACTAAAGTATTAGCATCATTTTTGATGGCACTGGTCGATTGTTATTTCCCAATTCTCCAAGAAACCTGAAAGGAGAGATAATTTAGGTAAAAAGAAAAATAGCTCGAACAAGAGCATTTTCACTAAGCAAAACTGAAGGGGGATAATAATAATAATTATAATTTTTATTACTTAACCCTTTCTAGTTGGGAAATAATTTCATTTTAAGGAATGTAGTACTAAAAGTCAAGTAATCCATATATTTATTACTACTAAGTCAATAATAATAAAATCTGAGCAATTCTGTGATTTTTGACAGTTTCAATCTCCAGGCAGAATCGTCAGATATAAACTCCAGGGACAATTTCCAGGTAGAATAAGCAGGTAAAATCTCCAGGTATAATCTCTAAGTAGATAATACAGGTAGAATCTCCAAGTAAAATTTCCATGTAGAATTTCCAATTAGAATATCTATTTAGAATCTCCAAGTATAATATCCAGGTAGAATATCTAGATAGAATCACCAGGTATAATCTTCAGGTAGAATCTACAGTTAGAATCTACATTCTACAGGTATAATATTCCGGGAGAATATCCAAGTATAATCTCCAATGTGATTATTATCATTTGTAAAGCAAAGTTCGATGCGTCTTGCGAGATTCGTCTGATGAGCCTGACGCATTAAATGGGGTTCAGCTTTAACTCGCAAAGTGCATCGAATTATTCATCTCAAATGGTAGAAATCACATTGAAGATGTTTTATGGATAATATTTTGCTCAAATAAAATGTAATTCAATTTTTCTAGAGAAAATATGCATTCGGTCTATGTGTCCAGACTTAAGGGAGAACCTTTAGAATGTTCTTAAAACCCTCCCGCAATAAAGCATAACAAAAGATAGGAGAAAAAAAAAATCTAAACCAGATGTTTTAACTTGAAAATAAGCGAGTTCACTAAAGGGCATAAATAAATATTAGGTAAAAAGACCGATATGCAATGGTAGAATAACAGAATAGACTAGAGTGAACTCAACTCTGTAGCTTATTTTAAACGACTTACAAGGTATTATTATTGTTACTATTATTATTATGGAAGATTTGTTAAAAGACCTCTGCCGAAAGCAGCGTACCGACACTTTGCCATTGGGAGACGGCAAATGTTGATTTGTAACAAGAACCTTTCGAAACACGTCGAATACCGAGCAGCAGATACCATACAGCAAATAATTAAGTAGCAGATACCAAGCAGCAGAGAATTAAGAGCTGATACCAAATAGCAGATACCAATCAGCTGAAACCAATCAACAGATAGCAAGCAGCAGATAACTAAGCAGCAGATACCATACAGCAAATAAGTAAGCAGCAGAGAATTAAGAGCTGATACCAAACAGCAGATACCAATCAGCTGAGAGCAAACAGCAGATAACTAAGCAGCAGATACCATACATCAAATAAGTAAGCAGCAGAGAATTAAGAGCTGATACCAATCAGCAGATAACTAAGCAGCAGATGCGAGGGGCGGTCAATAAGTTTTGCGAATCGGTAGGGCAAAACAGAGGAATGGGGATGGCTGTTTGTGGGGGTGTTAGGACAAGTTATGAGAAGTCAGGACCTGCAGCCGCACGCTCCTGCCTCGTCTATTTAAGAAGCAGTAGTTGATCGCAGATCGTCAGTCACAAATATTTCAACAATGGAGAAGGTTGAGCACCGCGCAGTGATCACATTTTTGACCAAGGAAGGCAAGAATGCAAAAGAGATCCATGAACGCATGGTTACAGTGTACACCGACACCGCCCCTTCCTATGCAACCATTGCTCGCTGGAATAGGGAGTTCCGCCATGGTCGTGAGTCCCTTGAAGATGACCCCCGTCAGACGTGACCAACGAGGACAATGTGGCCCGTGTGGAGAGGATCATCCTCGAAAATCGACGGGTGAATGTCGAAGAAATCGAGCGACAACTTGGAATATCACATGGAAGTGTTATCAACATCACCCACGACCATTTGGCCATGGCCAAAGTCTCTGCCCGTTGGGTCCCTAGAAACCTCACGCCCCATGATCGACTTCAACGTCGTCAAAGTCCACAAGGCCATAGTTGCACAAGCTGCCCTGCTCGAGTGCGGATTCGAGGAGCTCAATATCCCCCCCCCCCCTACAGTCCAGTTCTGGCCCCTAGCGACTACTTTTTATTTCGCCAGCTCAAGGCTGCACTGCGTGCACGCCGGTTTGCGGACGATGAAGATGTCCAGCTCGCCGTCCAGGAGTGGATTGAACAGCAGTCGGGAGACTTCTGGTTGTCGGGAATTCGAAGCCTCAGGGACAAGTGGCGCAAGTGCATTAAAGTCGAGGGTAGTTATATTGAAAAATAATAGAACACTTTTCCTCATATCTCGTTTCCTTATATCCGAATTGCAAAACTTATTAACCGCCCTCTCGTACCATACAGCAAATGGGTAAGCAGCAGAGAATTAAGAGCTGATATCAAACAGCAGATACCAATCAGCTGAAATCAATCAGCGGATCCCAAGCAGCAGATAACTAAGCAACAGATACCAATCAGCGGATACTAAGCACCAGAGGTCAACCTCCAAAAGAACGAAGAGCTCGCACTCGTTAAAATACGGATCCATCTGCTTAATGGTTGTACCTTAAATAGCTTTGTGGCAGCCACTAACAAGGGCATCACACCTTGAGATCTGAAGACAATGCGCGTCCCAAAACATCTAAAATATATGCGAAAAACACCCCCTAAACACACGTGTATACCTCCCCCCCCGTTCGAAGATAAAGTTAAATAGCAACGAGGGCGTATCCCGTTGAAAGTTTGTAAAGGAAAAATTGTAAAACAAAATGTTGAAGGTAAAGGAAGTGAAAATGTGTGGAAGAGAGCCTCAGATTCTCCTACCGGCATTTGGGGTAGGAAGGCACGCAATTCAGGCGCAGCAAGGTTGTCCTCGATGCTACAATTGACCTCCCCTTAAGGGTGCGTAAAGGGATATATAAGGAAAAGAAATAGGGGGGGGGGAATAGAAGGAGAAGAGGGGTCGTAAGAACGCAGGCATGTTAAAACCCACTACTTCAATTGGAGCCATGATTTAGGGGTCAACCAGCCACCTCCCCACCTCCCGGTTACGATCAAGGGGTTGAGTAGACGAAAGCTGGTCGGCGACTACCCTCCGAAATTAGGCGCCTGCCAATAAAATAGACGTGAAAAGTTTCGTAAAGAAAATGACAATGAAGGGATTAAAATGAAATGTCTGGAATGAATAAAGTCCAGGTAGTCTCAATCTATTTTGAGACTGCCGGGGGCACTGAGGCTAGTAAACTTAGGGGTATTGGGGAATGGCAAAAGGCCTGAAGATCGGGTAAGAATAAATGCATACACACACCAACATCTATAGAGGGGTTTGTCTTAATTGTGGAGGGTGGCAAGGCCGGTGTTGTGCCCCTCACCCCCTTTTCGAGCGCTCCAAGATGTCTCTTCTTTAATCACCACGGTTATGTATCTTTCACGCAATTACACGATACCCATTTTCACCACATTCTTTATGCACCTGTCCTCCTAAACCCTCAAGAGCAGATGCGCTCTTTAGTTTCATCTTCTTAGCTTTAATAGATATCTCTAAAACAAAGCAACAGAAATCCCTTTTAAAAAAAGAATTAGAGAAGGGTCAACAAACTGCAGGCTAATTACCTCAGGCATCAAAAACAGACCAACAACGATCACTTTTTAAAATAGGCCATAAACGAGTCAACGAACTGCAGACTAATTAACCCAGACATCAAAAACAAAGCAACAAAGATCTCTTTTAAAAAAAGAATTAGAGAAGGGTCAACAAACGGCAGGCTAATTACCTCAGGCATCAAAACAGACCAACAACGATCCCTTTTTAAAATAAGGCATAAACGAGTCAACGAACGGCAGACTAATTAACCCAGACATCAAAAACAAAGCAACCAAGATCTCTTTTAAAAAAAAGAATTAGAGAAGGGTCAACAAACTGCAGGTTAATTACCTCAGGCATCAAAAACAGACCAACAACGATCCCTTTTTAAAATAGGACATAAACGAGTCAACGAACTGCAGACTAATTAACCCAGACATCAAAAACAAAGCAACAAAGATCTCTTTTAAAAAAAGAATTAGAGAAGGGTCAACAAACGGCAGGCTAATTACCTCAGGCATCAAAACAGACCAACAACGATCCCTTTTTAAAATAAGGCATAAACGAGTCAACGAACGGCAGACTAATTAACCCAGACATCAAAAACAAAGCAACCAAGATCTCTTTAAAAAAAAAGAAACATACGAGTCAACGAACGTCAGGGTAATTACCTCAGACATCAAAAGCAAAGCAACATTTTCTTTAAAAAAATGAGACAAAAAGAGTCAACGAACTACAGGATAAGAACACTCATATCGGCCAAATATAATACTCAATAGAATCAATACCATCAAACTACTTACATATAGTGAACTAAACAAACTTATTAAGAAATTACACCTGTAAGATCATATTGCCAATCTAGTGAAAAAGATATCCTTAGAAAAAAACAACACAAAAAAAACTACAACCAATCCTTCAAACCAGTGAACCAGCATGATACTCGTAGAAAAGGACAATCCCAACGAGAATGAAATCACAAATTGAAAAAGTATAATTGAAAATTAAAGTCATCCAACAACTTTTGAATTACAATAACACCCGGGCGTCAGGTATCAACTTAGTAGCAATGATGGAGATAAAATTTGCACGCACTTGTAGCAGGAACAATGGGTAAAGCAAATGATGAAGCTGGCGTAACAATTGGCCCTATAAAAGGTAGCAGAGAATGTTGGAATGTTTTCGCCGATGTTGGAAAATATAAAATAAAATCTCAGAGATTGAATTTGAAAATTATGCTGATTGCATTTGTGCAATCGTTGTTACCTCAACCGTGCGATGGTTTGAAACAGATATAGATGCAACTGCGTCCCAAATCCAGCTTTAAGAACTGCGCGAACATCCGAGCTGTCTAGTAGGGCAGTAAAAAGGCTCTGGGTGTGAGGGTTGTTATGCCGTGACGTTTCAATTCGCCCAAGAAGGGGGGGGGGGGTAGACGGAAGAAGAAACCGAAAGGGAGAAATGAAGGGAAATCGTGCAATGCCTCGAAAGTTCGTTGGGAATAAATACAGGAAATAGAACCTCGAATGACCTTGCGGTAAATGCCCACAGCTTGGGTATCTTGGGGAATGTCCTCATAGCAACAACCAACGAGAGAATAGCCGGGCTAAGGAAGTAAATTGATAGTCGATAGCAACGATTTTGATAATATCAATAATAATATTTATAATCCCTTTGTCCTTTCCTCATTCTTTTCTACGCCTGTTAGACCCGACCTTTGGTGAAGGAGAGCGTTAAACCCCTCATAAAAGTTGTGAACTTCAATAGTGCAGTGAATGTTATAGCAATAAATGTGAGTTCGATTAGAAATGAAGGAGGTCACCAGCCATGACTGTTTAGTGGACGTCTTGACAAGTTTCAGTCTGCCTTTCATCGAAACCGGCCATAAATCCCACCCACCCAATGTGTTACCCTTTATACTCACTGAGTACTTTGTGTGATCTTTCCGACTTATTCTTGGGTGTTTGCCCCGACCGACCGACGGTTCAAAAGGATCTGCTGCCCAATACCACTAGTTTCTACTCATTTCTATCGCTTATTCTATTAGGTCTACGAACTGTTCTACTAGTTTAATTAATTGTTATATTAGTTATACGTTTCTTCTAATAGCTTTAGCTGTTCATGTACATCTCTCTCTCTCTCTCTCTCTCTCTCAATCTCTCTCTCAATCTCTCTCTCTCTGTTGCGTGATTTTCTGATTGTTATATAATTTTGCTGCCAATTTTTCTGCTAGTTTTATCCTTTTTCAGTTAGGTTAAAATTCAGTTAGTTTTTTTTTTAAATCGAAAAGTTTTATAAGTTTTCTGTTAGTTTTATAATTTTTCTGCTAGTTATATCATTGTTCTGCTACCTTCATAATTTTTCTGCTACTTTGATATTTCTGCTAGTTTTATCATTTTTATGCTAGTTTTATCATTTTTTATGCTAATTTGAGCATTTTATGTTAGTTTTATCCTTTTTCTGCTAGTTTTATATATTTTCTGCTAACTTTAAATTTTTCAGCTATTTATATTATTTTTCTACTAGTTATATAATTTTCTGCTAGTTATATAATTTTCTGCTAGTTTTATAATTTTTCAGTTAGGTTAAAAATTTTCGCCTATTTTTAGAATTTTCTGATAGTTTTAGTTTTCTCTGCTAATTTTATAATTTTCCTGATAGTCTTATCAATTTTCTGCTAGTTTTAAATTTTGTCTGCTTGTGCTATCATTTTTCTGCTAGTTATACTACTTTCTTGCTAGTTTTATCATCTTTCTGATAGTTTTAGCATATTTCTGCTAGTTTATCATGTTTACACTAGTTTTATCATTTTTCTGAAAATTTGATATTTTTCTCCTAGCTATATTATTTTTCTGCTAGTTTTATATTTTTCTGCTAACTTTAGAAATTTTCAGCTATTTATATTATTTTTCTACCAGTTTTATAATTTTTCCGCTAGTTGTATCATTTTCTGCTAGTGTTATTTTTCTTTGCTAGTTTTATAATTTTGCAGTCAAGTTCAAAATTTTCGACTATTTTTAGAATTTTCTGATAGTTTTATTTTTCTCTGCTAGTTTTATTATTTTTCTGCTAATTTTATATTTTTTCTGATAGTCTTATCAATTTCCGGCTAGGTTTTAATTTTTCGGATAGTCTTAGAATTTTCCTCATAGTTTTATCATTTTTATGGTACTTTTATTATTTTCTGTTACTTGTATAATTTTTCTGCTTGTTTTTCTACTATTTTTTTCATTTTTCCTCTAGTTTCATTTTTTTCATTAGGTTTTTATTTTGCTGCTAGTTTTATCATTTTATGCTAGTTTTAGTATTTTCTGTTAGTTTTATTATTTTGATGCTAGTTTTATCATTTTCTGATAGTTTTATAATTTTTCAGTTAGGTTATAATTTTCCTCCCAGCTTTTTCATTTTTCTGCTTGTTTTTTCATTTTTTACTAGTTCTATCATTCTTTTGCTAGTTTTAAATTTTCCTTGCTTGCGCTATCATTTTTCTGTTAGTTTATCATTTTTACCCTAGTTTTATCATTTTTCTGACAGTTTTATCATTTGCTGATAGTTTTATCATTTTTCTGAGAGATTTATCATTTTCTGATAGTTTTATCATTTTTTCTGATAGTTTTATAATTTTTCTGAGAGATTTATCATTTTCTGATAGTTTTATCATTTTTCTGAGAGTTTTATCATTTTTCCGAGAGATTTATCATTTTTTCTGATAGTTTTATCATTTTCTGATAGTTTTATATTTTTCTGAGAGTCTGATCATTTTTCTGATAGTTTTATCACTTTTTTCCTAGAGCTACTAGTTTTAGGAATTTTGCTAGTATTCTTAACTCTAGTTCTACTAGTTTACTAGTGATTACACTACTCCCCAGGCGTTTCTACCACCTCTTCAAATAGATGTATCCCGTATTTCTTCTATTATTTCTACTACTCCTACTAGTTCTCTTACTTTTTCTTGTAATTTAGTCATACCTGTCTTATTAGTACTTCAGCCCTTTCCATTATTTCTACCACTCGTAGTAGTTATCCCCCTACTTCTTTCAGTTCTATAATTTCTTAAACCATGTTTGTTGACTGATTCTGCGAGTGGTATAGCAGTTCTACTATATGTAGTTCTACAACTTCTACCTGTCTTCCGATTTCTCTTATAAGTTCTACACTTCCAGTAGTTTTACCGATTTTTCTACTAGTTTTTGGTTCGAATGGGTAACCTTGTTACAGCAGGCATCTGGAGAATTGCGTTCCCTCCAGACCCCAACAGCATCAGGTGGACCAGCGGATACATATCTCCCAAACCTTTCCACCCCCCAACTTTACCACTATCTCTACACATCTCTCCTTATAAATTTTCTGGGGGAAATGCCCTCGTTGGTTTTCGATTTAAAATTACTAAAAACTCCCTCTAGTTTTACCAGTTATTCCCCCAGCTCCATACTCTGCTCTTTCCCTCCTTTATCTCCATTCCGTTTTCTTGGGACCAACTTGTCTATGGAAGCTTCCAACGTGCCCGACTAACGCAACATTGCGGATTAAAAGGAGGCGGCGTTGTTCTTTGGCGCTATTTTTCTTTTCTTCGTTTGTTGCGCAACGTCTCATTTTTCGCCTCCCGGGCGGGGCTCGTTTCCGCGTTCGATTATACAGGGAGATGCAGAAGTAGGCATGCAGTTGTTAAGACGAGAGATATTAACACCTCTATAGTTTTAATGGGGCAAGGGGGGCTCGAAACATACAATTTTTCTCCTATTCCCCGCCAGAGGCTGTCAGGGGCAGTATGGGGAAATCACACTGCTGCTAATCTCTACATAATTGCATGTCCTCCATGCCCCAACACCAATAGTGCGGCTCTGCCTTAATTGGGGATTTAGTGATGGACTTGAGTGTTGCTCGACACCCAGGAACATAGCCCTAAGTAGTCTCCTCTTCACACTACTCGGGCTTTCCACCTTCCACTCATTTTCAATTCCCCTAACTTCACCAGTTTCTTGACGATCTCCTCGAAGGCAAGATTTCTGGTGGAGATTCCCTCGTGCTTTCGCTTTTATTTAATAATAGCAATATTATTGATACTACTATTACGAATAATATTTTTCCCATTTGAGCCGACGCACATGCAACCCATTATGGGTCCTACTACTAGAGAGAGAGAGCAAGGTAGGGTAGAAACTAACGTGAGTATCTCATCTGGTGAGGTTAAGGGAAAGGGTTTCGAACTGGTGAAGTTAGGAGAATTAAAAATCTGTGGAAGGTAGGTAGTTCGAGTGGTCCAGAGAGGAGACTACTAGTAGCAGTTTGTGGCTGGTGGGCGCGCAACACTCCTTAATATATCCATTCTTTGTCCTGAATAAAGGTAACATGGGTTACTTGATAAGAACTACTTGAAATGGACTACCTGAAAAGGGGCTACTTGGCAAGAACTACTTAACAAAGGCTACTTGAAAAGGACTACTTGACAAAAACTACTTGTCAAGGACTACCTGAAAAGGGGCTACTTGGCAAGAACTTCTTGACAAATGCTACTCGAAAAGGACTGCATGACAAGAACTACTTGTCAAAGACTATCAGAAAAGGGGGCTACTGGACAAGAACTACTTGTCAAGGACTACCTGAAAAGGGGCTACTTGGCAAGAACTATATGACAAGGGCTACTTTACAAGAACTACTTTATATGAACTACTTTACAAAAACTACTTGAAAAGGGCTAATTGACAAGGACTAGTTGAAAAGGCCTACGTGACATGGACTATGATATAAGTTTGAATTGAAAAAATAAAGAAAGTGGCATAACCAACGAGGGTATTTTTCCTAAGGGAGCAATGAAGTAAACCCTCTCAAACTGATGAGGTTTTAGTCATTATTTTATTTTTCTGCGTGTCGCTTCGCGCTCTTCCTTTCATCTCCTTTTCATTTTTTTTTTTTCTCTCTCTCTCTCTCTCTCTCTCTCTCTCTCTCTCTCTCTCTCTCTCTCTCTTTTTCTCTGATTTTTTTACCTCGTTAAATTACACACGAGCATGAAGGGCTTTGGTAGCGGGATCCGTTTGCTTTGCGACACCTCTTTTTTTTCCCCTCGTATTTTCTGTTTGTGAGTATGTATGTGTGCGTATGGGAGAGAGAGAGGAGTGTGGGAAAGAAAGAGAGAAAGGGGGTAGTGTGGGAAAGAAAGAGTGGGGAGAGTGTGTGGGAAAGAGAGATAATGTGTGTGCGTGTGTGAGAGAGAGAGAGTATGTGTGTGGGAGAGTATGTGTGTGTGAGAGAGAGTGAGGGGGGGGGGAAACCAGACATTTTATCGGGCTAATAAAATCAAGTCCTACCACAAACACCGAGTACAGGAAAACAAACCCGAATGTACAAATTGAAAATTACGAGCTCAATCTTGGTGAAACCTGAAAATTCAACAATATGAATAGGTGAAAAAACTATCATCCTTCTGCCTGTGTGTAAATATGTGTAGATATGTACATATGTTGTGTATGTACGCCACAAATGTGTAAATAATTATAAATTAGTAAAAGAGAAAATAAAAACGAGAAAACATCTTAGACAAATTACCTCGCATATTATATAGAGTAGGCCCTTTTATTTTTAACGGTTATTTTATGTCTGGCAGTGTTGTCACTGCCATAAAAATTGTCGTACCTTGGCACCAAGTTTCAAAACAATCTTCTTCAGATGAGCAGAAATAAATTCTCGGGTAAGAAAATAAGATAAATAAATAAGGTTTTAAAAGGCAATTCTCGGTCTTGTCAGCTGCCTTAAATGCGGGCTGATTTATGATCTGTATAATTTTTATATCAGTTAATTTGAAAGTAGTTGAGGTGATGTGCAAACAGAGAGCGGAGATAGCGGAATATATATATATATATATATATATATATATATATATATATATATATATATATATATATATATATATATATATATATATATATATATATATATATATATTACAAGGAATGTATGCACCTTATAGACCTTACGATCATTAGCGAGAATGTGCCTTTTCGAGACGAAGTTTAATTATTCTGATATACAGTGATTGAAAAGTAACTCTGTATCCTATTTTAAAATACTTTAATTTATTTATATATTGTAATATTTTTATCATTTTTTTTATGTATCTTCCTTGATGTATGGGAATTAAATCTATGTTGTTTTCTTTTCATGGATGGACGTCTTACCCTACACGAGCATGCCCAGTTAGCGGCACGTGAGGAAGTTTAGAGATCCGTTGTTCAAGTGCAAAGTTGGTGGAGGACGACCAATAAAGGAAGACATGCTCAAGTTGACGCTAAGACGATCAAGAATTGGCATGCAAAACTAATGGCTACAGGATCTGTAACTGATTCGCGAAGAAGCGGTCGCCCTTCCAATTCCAAGAGGTAGTGCAAGTTGTTCATGAAATGTTTACTCTTAGCCTGAATAAGCCAATGGACAAGCGGCAAGGGAAAATGGGTTCCCCTTTTACTGTTTACGAACTGTGCTCAAAAAGGAGCTTAAATGGCCTGCTTGGAAGCCCCACTACTCTCAATCCCTCTCTGCTGAAGACTGCGACATTCATATGGAGTTTGGGGAGGTGATACTGGCTTGTGAACCGTCACAATTGCCACTACTAGGCAGGAGAAGATCCTCGTATTGGTGTGGAATGACTTCGGACAGGATTGTGGGTCCCTTCATCTTTCATGATACCATGAATGCCGATAGGTACCTCACCATGCTGCAAGATGAAATCTAGCCAGTTATCAGTACTTGGGAGAATAATGAAGATTTGATTTTCATGCAAGATGGCGCTACTCAATATTTTGCTGTTTCTGTTCACGAATGGCTTAGTGTCCATTTCCATGGGAGATGGATGGTTCGTCATGGTCCACATGGGTGGCCAGCCAGAAGTCCTGACTTAGCACCCTGAGACCTTTTTATTTGGGTTTGGTTAAAAGAGCAATTTTACTCTACCAGACCAACGCCTATGGAAAAACTTGAAGGGCGAATACGAGAAGTTGTCTTCCATCTCACAAGAGTTCCTTGTGAAATCAGTTGATGTGGTTCCCGGGCAGTTTGAGAAGCTGGTGACAGATGCTGGCACCCATATCGAATTTTAAGTAAAACTCCATGCTATACACTTTCTTCCTCACATTAATTTATTATAAGAGTTATAATTCAGAAGGAAATTAAAAGAACTTTAGAATTGAGAGTCACTTTATATTATTTTATATAAAGAGTATGAGAAAAGTGAACAGTAAAGATAAATGCTCTCCCCACCCGCCACAGCGGGTATGAAAAATTGAAAGGATACGTAGTCGAGTTGAAATATAAACTACAAATAGAAATTTTGTTAGTAAGGGGCTAATTTGGTACCGTTCTTTGAATTCCGATAATCTTACTATAAGTATCTAATAATTTCATCTAATCTCTTTTTTAATGTTTCTACGCTATTTCTTTTATAAGTGCCGATTCAATTAAGAATCGATGTATATAATTGTGAGACTTATAAACTATTTTAGCATAATCAATATCAATTTGATAATTTTCATTGGACATATGTGCAAATAAACTCGAGGAGAGGGCACCACGTCGCATATCGCATTTATGTACACTCATTCTCTTGGAAAATCTGCTGCTTTCACCAATATATACTTCATTACATGATTTGCAGGGAACAAAAATAGATTGATCAATAAAGAACAGGGAGTTTATTTTGTTCCATGCAAATCATGTAATAAAGTATATATCGGTGAAAGCAGCAGATTTTCCAAGAGAATGAGTGTACATAAATGCGATATGCGACGTGGTGCCCTCTCCTCGAGTTTATTTGCACATATGTCCAATGAAAATCATCAAATTGATATTGGCAATGCTAAAATAGTTTATAAATCTTATAATTATATATATATATATATATATATATATATATATATATATATATATATATATATATATATATATATATATCGACGCTTAATTGAATCGGCACTTATAAAAGAAATTCCAATTTTAATACTTCCGACGGCCAATTTAATACTAATACCTTAATAAGCAAGAAATTCATACTTCCGCTTCTCAAAAATGCCGCTACATTCCCGCATCATCCACCTCAGCGCCACTGATTTGTGTGTTTGCACGTTAAGCAAATTCTGTATTTCACTTGTCCCCCAGCGACTGACGATGACGGATGTTTCCGTGGAAACCTGGTTTCGCATATAAAATTAGTCCTTTACTATGGTTTTTATCCATATATATATATATATATATATATATATATATATATATATATATATATATGTATGTATATATATATATATATATATATATATATATATATATAGATATATATGAGAAACTCACAAAGTAGCGCGTTAGTAGAGCAATAATTGCAAAAAATCACACAGGAAAAATGAAAAGCGGGTTCCAACTATGTAGTTTCGAACTTTATTCAGTTCATTCTCAAGGATTACATAAAGAATTACTTTACAAGAATGGTATATATATAGGAGAAAACTAAGCAAGGCTCCTCCTACGTACACAAAAAGGATGCAAAACAGAGTGGGGGTGAAAAATAGAAATAAATTATCAGAAAAGGGGGATTAAATGTAAGTAGCAACAAGTAAAGACATATAGATAAAATCTCTACCAAAAACCAAAATATCCACGTGTGACAGAGTGTGTGTGAAATGTATAAATATAAGTCACCTAACAATGAATACATACACATGCAATTATAAATTTATTGCTCAATAAATAAAAGAAATATAACAAATATAATAAATCAAAGGGCTAAGTTTAAAAGGGACAATTTCGTTTAAAATAAGCTTTTTAATGACATGATCCAGTTTAAAGAGACACAGGGCTATATTGAAGTTAGGAGAGGAATTAATGAAGGAGCATTAAACAATATTACTTTTAACATAGTCATCTGAGTTGTAAATAAACTTAGCCGTATTCCAATTGATAGGATGGCCATGTTCAGATAAGTGAACAACAAAAAGCACTATTGCTTTCACCTATTCTAATATTTTACTTGTGTTGGGACAAACGAACATTAAATGATTTTCCAGTTGGCCCAAAGTATCGCTTAGGGCAAACTCTACCATCCACAGAATAAACTCCCCATGTATTTATAATTGCATATGCATGTATTCATAGTTATGTGACTTAGATATCTACATTTCGCACACACTCTGTCACACGTGGACGTTTGGTAGAGATTTTATCTATATGTCTTTACCCTTTGGTACCGGCATTTAGTCCCCATTTTATGATAATTTATTTATATTTTTCACGCCCACTCTGTTTTGTATCCTTTCGGTCTACGTAGTCGGAGCATCGAAGCAAGTTTTGGGCGAGAGAATTGAATAACTTTGTTAAATTTAAAAGAACTCTCAGACATATTGCAATTATGAATTTCCTCCATCAATATTGATTCAATTATACATCTTTTAAAATAATTATCGGACTTATAGACTTATTTGGCATTATTAAAATCAATTTTTTGATCACAATTACTCGTGCGGTTGAACAAACTAGAAGATAGGCAGTGAGAGAATACATCATCAACGTATTCTCTGGCCTTATAATAACCTTGAAAACTTTGAGAACTTCTTCACAAATTTCAACAACTTGCATCCCACTATTAAATTCCAGACCAAGATGGAATCAGACAATTCCCTTTGGGTGAGAGTCAACGACTCAATAATACACTCAATATACCGCAAACCCTCAAATTCAAATTCATACATACATTATTATTCACTCCATGATAAATCAGTTAAGAAATCCGTCGTCTTATCACAAATCTTAAATGCTTATCACATCTACAGCCTGCGTCTTCTTCAGGACGAACTTAATTTCATTGGTTTACATTTATTGATTTAATGTATCCCTTATTTATTATTGTTCTAATAACACGCGTAACGCTTCCACTAAAAAAATTATTATATTATTACCTTTTCCACCCACAACTTTCCAAACTAAAACACTTCGCCACAAATACCAAATAATAAGATAGGATTGAAATCTAACAGCCCTGCAGGGTGCATTATAAATACCTTTTATTATTATTATTATTATTAATTATTATTATTATTATTATTATTATTATTATTATTATTATTATATAAAAGTGTTTTTCAAAAAAACAAACCTTGTAACCAACAGTCTGGAGTGTATCTTATTCTATGCAACAATTGCAATAAATTTTATGTGGGGGAAACTGAGGACTTTATTAAACGCATAGATGCACATGAGGGAGGGGCGAGGTGTATGAGGAGGAAGCTTATCTTCTAGTTTGTTCAACCGTTACACGAGTAATTGTGATCACCAAACTGATTTTAATAATGCCAAACTTAGGAATAAGTCCAATAATGATTTCAACAGACGTGTAATTGAATCAATATTGATTGGAAAAATTCATAATTACAATATGTCTGAGAGTTCTTTTAAATTTAATAAAGGCTTTCGAAATTCTCTCGGTGCAAAATTTGCCTCGAAAATCGTGACAAATTTTCCCGTTCCGTATCCAATATCTTCCTTTGTCCCCCTCCCCTCCTCTCTTCCTTTGTTTCCCCCCTCTCTTCCTTTGCCCCCCCCTCTTCCTTTGTTCCCCCCCTTCTCTTCCTTGTGACATTTTCCCGATCTGTTCCTATATATAAAGCATTTGTTTCAAGTCTTCTCATTGTACAGTTGAAGATGGTAGTAAACTAATCGTGTAATGTAGTAATAAACAAATTTTACTAAAGTGTGTTTTTATATCTTGAAATAAATTAACGCTATTGTGAAGTTCTGTTGCACACACACACACACATATATATATATATATATATATATATATATATATATATATATATATATATATATATATAAGTTACATGCTCCGTCCTTTTCTCTCCTTAGTCTTCCCCATTTAAAGGATGTTTTGTTTATCTGATTTGAAGTTTCACCTTATACCAATAATTAATATCTTAGAATTTATACGCATACCTCTTTGTCAGACCTGATTTGATGATAGGCTTGGAGCGTGAAACGTTGTCATTAAAGAATCAGTTTAATGGAAACTACTTTCTTTTTGGTCCTTTGATTCATTCTTAAAATTAAATTATCTTTAGCCAGAAGTAACTACTTCCAATATATATATATATATATATATATATATATATATATATATATATATATATATATATATATATATATATGATGAAAATTAATGCAATATCGCAAGAAAAGATGAGGAATTAAACCACATTCTCCGAAGACAATTTAATTCAGAACAGTTTCGGTGTATCTCACACCCTTTTTCAACTGACACTGGATAGAAAATATAAGAAAAGTGCATACAAACATAATAACAAAGGGTCAGGTCGTGAAAGATCCCCTCTTTTTCCCCCAATCCCCTACTTGTGGCTAATCTGGGGGGGGGGGGGTAGGCCTAAACATATTGAAGGGCTGACATTTTACTATTTTGTTTATTTGCTTTTTTTTGCAGGATTAAAAGAAAATTGACCCTCATATAGATTTAAATTAGGAACTGACGATATCAAGCTCGATTCTACGATTCTTCTCTTAACATAGTTAGCCGATTTAAATACCATTTTACTTCCATTGAAATCGATCGAATGATTCAAGTCTCTAACATGGCAGAATATTCCACTGCTTTCGCTGCCCACTCTAATATCTCTTTTGTGTTCATACAATCTCTTGTCTAGATTTCTCCCCGTTTTCCCTATATAAACTTTATGGCAATCGTTGCATGGTATTGCATATACTCCTATGTTATGATGTTCTTTGGGTTTCCTGGCAATCATCAATTGGTTTAAGGAATTATTATATTTAAAGGCTAGATTAATACCCGCTTTTCCAAATATGTAATTGATTTGTTCCTTGGGAATCTGATACGGAGTAGGAATACGAAGACCCAGGCGATTACACTAATCATTTATTGACTCGGATATGTGCGCACTGGGTGTGATAATACTATCTTATTGCTAATGACGCCTTCTTTGGTAACTTTTGGTAAATATATATGTTTGTTGTCTTAACTTTTTGTGTATTTTGTATTTTGTGTATTGGTAAATAAATATGTTAGTTGTCTTTATTTTTTGTGTATTCAATATAGTGTATTGAACAAAATGGTTATGCGGCCCACGCTCGTCATTCTCTCAGTTATCTGGCCCACTGTGAAAAAAGTTTGACGACCCCTGGTATAGACTAATGAGAATGGGAAGAAATATTAACGATAACAGTTAAACAGTTAGAAGCATGCATTATATAATGGCTAAACACACGGGGGAGATGGAAGGTAAGGTAAATCAATAAAATTGACAAATTGATATGAAAGTAAAAACACAAATAACAATATATATTGAATTAATTAATACTATCCAGTGTATTTTCGAAAAATAAATAGGAAGAAGTGAAGTTTTAACATAAACCGACCTCAGTTTTAAAAATTAAAGGTAACTGGAATAAACAATAACATAACCTATTATATTAAATTATAAACAAAACAAAAAAACGAAAACAAATATGAACGAATTAAACAGAGGGACTAACCTTTATCAATGGAGTTGTGAAATCAACTAACTAAAGATAGAAAAACTACTAACGAGATTTGTTCGGTTAGTCGGTTGGCTAGTTAATGTATTGAAGTGTTGGTTGGTTATATGGTGAATAGTTTAATTGAGGAGGAGTAATTATTTAGGTTTGGATTTATTTTATTGATTTACAGTTACTCTAAGATTTTCAAATCGAGAGAAGTTAAGGCTGAAGATAATATGATAAATGAATCAGAATTAAGAAGATGATGGTGATACTCAGAGTGTTGCCTGATGGGAGAGGCTTCAGGTTTAGAAATGGGAATACCAGTGCTATGAGAGAAACCTAAGTGCTTTGTGATCCTGCATTTGAGTTGTAAGCCAGTTTGGCCTACATAACGACTGTGGCAGGTCGTACATGTATAATTGTAAACTATACAGGATCGCAAGCCCAAAGGGATTGGCTCCTTATGGAGAAAAAAGGAATTCAACAATACAGGGTTAGAATTGATACTAATGAATTGGCAGCGAGGAAAATGATTGTTGAGGGTAGAGAGAAGGAGTTCGTTAAACTGGGATGTCGGATGCTCGAGATAGGGTATTCTAGGGAAACAGTAGTAAGAAAGGGTCAAAGATAATATATTTGAGAGAGAAATTTGGCTACTAACTGATCAAAGATGAAATCGGGGTAATATTTAAAGTTGAAGAAATGCCTTAAATAAATCATTTTTTCATGAAAAGATAACCAGTTATAGCATATATGGTAGGCTCTGAAAATTCGGCTTTTAATGCTGGATAATTTAAACTGACTGGCAGAGCTACTAAAAAAATGAGTACCCAATCTAGTAGGGATAGGTTTTCTGTAAATGGATGTATTATAAGACGAACCTGCTCGAACAACGTTGACACCCAAGGACGCGATTTTGTTGTCCTTTTCTGTTGCCATAGAAAACCTTATGTTAGGGTGTTAATGGTTAATATAATTGAGAAATAAGGGTACATGCTCCCTATGATTAAAAATTAGAAAACAGTCATCTATAAATCTTTGAAGACAATAGGTTTGAATTCTAGAGGACAGTTGTCCAGCCACCAAGTTTCGTGTGACACAAAAATCTGTTTGCAAAGGAGGGACCCAGTGGGGAACCCATAGCCATGCTTTCGTATTGTAAATAGAGCTCGTTGTTTAAAAGAAAAATGGTATCACTCACAGCTAACTTTTGAAGCTTGAGGAAAAGTTGTTGAGTTAGACCTAATATTTCACCCGTATTTTGAAAAAAAGTATCTAAAATAATATTAATGGTTTCTTGTACCAGAACATTAGTAAATAATAAATTGTGGCTATAAAAGAAGAATCCCAGAGATGAAGATCACCAATATATTTTCGAAAGAGTCACAGCGGAACAAAAGATTTAATCAAGTTGTAGCTTGGGGTATTGACTGCAGATAAGATAGGGCGGAGATGAACCAGAAACAAAATTCTTATGATAAACATCAATTAAAATATTTCGTTTAGTAAGAGAACGTAGAAAATTATTAATTCTATCTTCAATTTTTAGAAGATACTTAAGGAGATCTGTATTCACTTTGGAAAGTTTCGACAAATCTGATAGAATGGAGAACATTTTGCGCATATAATCACTACGATATAAGATTAATACCTCTTTGCCTTTATTAGATTTACAAACTATGATAGATTGATCTTTGCGTAAGGTGGAGAGGACACTGAAAAGTTTAAACTGGAAACAGGATTGGAAACTTTGAAACTGTCCCACTTGCAGTAGAACTTATTTGTTAAGCCTTCGATCTCATTAATCAAATTGGGAGTGGATTTAAATGATGGAAGAGTATTGAGCTGGTGGCAAAGTCTTTCAAAGGCAGGGAAATATCGATAGAAGTTCAATTTGAAAACAGGAATCCTGAAATCTAGTCCCAAAGATGTAAAATGCTTTTCTAATGGAGACAACACTCTATCAGAAAATTTATAAATGACTTCATCTCTAGAAATTTAAAAATTAAGACCCAAGTTATTAAGTTTACGGTTTAATCTATTTGAGGTCAAGGAGATATATTTATCTATTTGGCGTGATATAAAACCATTTAAAACAATAAAATCCAAATGAGAGGAGGAATATTTCAACGATAAAGAAGTACGAGATACTTTAGTCGAGAGTTTAGATACAAGAACTTGTTTAAGATGGATTTCTTTCAAAAGAAGTTTGAGGGTCCAGGATTTATAAAGATCAGTCTGCATGAGAGATGTTCTGAAAAGTTTAAAGCGAAGAAACTGAGGGACGTAATTATAGCTTTTGCAAGTGGACAAAAATTGAACGTCAAGATTAACTTTCTCCAGTTTCTTTGAAGTTGACTCCAATGCACAGAATCTTCTGACGGTGTCTTCATTGTATCTTCTGCGAATAATAATTTAATTGATTTGTTCCTACGGAATCTGATCCGTAGTAGGAATATGAAGACCCAGGAGATTAAACTAATCATTTATTGGCCGGACGTTTTGGACCTTCGATACGACCATCTTCAGCGACTGTATCGACTAATGAGAAGGGAAAGAAATATTAACGATAACAGTTAAACAGTCAGAAACATGCATAATATAATGGCTAAAAAAGCTGGGGAAGGCAAGTTAAATCAATAAACTTGACAATTATTGAGATTAAAGTAAAAACACAAAAACAATATATAGGTATTGAATTAATTGATACGATCCAGTGTTTACAATTATACATGTACGACCTGCCACAGTCGTTATGTAGGCCAAACTGGCTTCCAATTCAAATGCAGGATCGCAAAGCACTTAGGTTTCTCTCATAGCAGTGGTATTCCCATTTCTAAACCTGAAGCCTCTTCCATTAGGCAACACTCGGATTATTACCATCATCCTCTTAATCCTGATTCATTTACCATCTATCTTTAGCGTAACTTCTCTCGATTTGCAAATCTTAGAGTCACTGTACATCAATAAAATAAATCCCAACCTTAATAATTACACCTCTTCAATTAAACTATACATTAACTAGCCAACCGAACAAATCTCGTTAGTAGTTTTCTATCGTTAGTTAGTTGATTTCACAACTCCAACGATAAAGGTTAGTCCTTCTGTTTAATTCGTTCACATTTGTTTTCGTTTTTTTTATAATTTAATATAATAGGTTATTTTATTGTTTACTCCAGTTACCTTTAATTTTTGATACTGAGGTCGGTTTATGTTAAAACTTCCCTTCTTCCTATTTATTTTTCAAAATTACACTAGATAATATCAATTAATTCAATATATATTGTTATTTGTGTTTTACTTTAATCTCAATAATTGTCAATTTTATTGATTTACCTTACCTCCCCCACCATGCTTCTAACTGTTTAACTTTTATCGTTAATATTCCTTTCCCTTCTCATTAGTCGATACAGTCGCTGAAGATGGTCGTAGCGAAGGTCCGAAACGTCCGGCCAATAAATGATTAGTGTAATCTTCTGGGTCTTCATATTCCTACTATATATATATATATATATATATATATATATATATATATATATATATATATATATATATATATATATATATATATATATATATGTGTGTGTGTGTATATGTATATATATATTTGTGTGTGTGTGTGTATATATATATATATATATATATAAAAAGTAAAAGAACTCAATGTTGAGTTATGGTATATGATATGTTTTTGAGAGCATTTAGGATATGTGACCCTTGCTTTCTAGAAGACGAGATTACATATATAACCTGCGGTTTCATTGAATGAAATTATCCTCTCCACGGGATCAATGAAAGTTTATCTAAAGCAAAATCCACCCAAGGATAAAAACAAATTTAGTAATACGAAGTGTCTATCCTTTCCTTTTTCTCAGTTTATGACTGAAGAGAGTATGATAAACTACATACTAAAACTAGTCTCGTAATTTTAACTTTTGGCTCCTATACAGTGGTTTCACTATCATATATATATATATATATATATATATAAATATATATATATATATATATATATATATATATATATATATATATATATATATATATATATATTGAGAGAGAGATAGTGTGTGTTTAATATCGTTCAGTTAGTAAAATATTTTTATTGCTCTTATTTAATATCGTTGCCATTTTTCTTTTTTCTCATTTTTGTGATGTCAACTTTTATTCGTCGATTTTACCTAAACAATTGCATTTTTTGAATGATCGTTTTTACGTAGCGACTTGGGCTGAATCGTTTTGTTATGCAAAGGATTGAAATGTATTTGAAGTAGCGAAAATTCGCCCATTTCTGTATCAAATGGAGTGTGTTTGCGCAGATATGCGAGAAAAAGGTAGAATGACATAGAGCTGTAAGTATTCAATTATTTACAAGTTTGTCTCTTGACTGTTCACCTTCCAAGGGAAGGGAAAAAATGAATTTACGTTAAAGAGGGAGTGCGGAAGGGGTGTGGGTCAATACAAAAAAAAATTAAGAAATTCTCATGACGTCACGAATGACGTGGGTAAGGGCATTCAGGAAGAACTGTTTCAGCGCATGTAGGAATATTATTTTTAATAAGACTTTTTTTTTAAATGACTTTGATGATTGAAGTGAAAAGGGATTCAAAATGTGTGGTAATTAGAACGCTTGAGAAGGCAAAAGAATGGACTACTCGGTGCGCAACATAGGCAAGCTCCCGTTAATTAACAAACTTTCGTGTGTAAATGATTCCTTGAAATTTAATATTTAGACTCCTACCAATTTAATTAAAAGAATGAACACCTACGATTACACGTTCCCCCGCATATTGTCATTTATACCGTACATAAGGTTGACATCTATTTATATGACGTATCATGCCGTCTACTCGAATTCGGCTAACATAACATAACATAACATAACATAACATAACATAGGTCATAACAAAGGCCATCCGCATCTGTTGAAACCCACCCACAAAATGCATCCATAGGACGAGAGGTTGTCTTCAAGGTTGCTATAAAATTAGCTACCAATATATTAATAGACTTTTCATACACAGCCTCTGTAAGCAACAACTCAAATACAGTATACATTCGTAATCCTTATTTATACACACGCATACGCGTGCACACAGTCAAGGCCTGTTTGTCTCCTCCGCTATATTAATTTTTTCCGCTTGTTTTGCGCCCGAGTTCATTGGGATTTGAGACTTGTTAAAAATATAACATCGATTCTCATAAAAAAAATGATTGATGGATCTCTATTTGCAGTACATATATTCCTATGTGCACGGATCCGTGTGTGCAAAATTTGTAAAGATATATTCTGATGTGTCTGTCTTCAATATACACAGAAGTACGTCGGCTTCCAAATGCCTTTTAAGTGTTTGTTCAATGTTAAAAGTTATTGTATTTTTTCCATATTGATTGACTGACATTTTTTATCGTAATGTTACATTTACGCAGCTTTTAAATTGTCTGCCCTATAAATCAAACGGAGGCCCCGTTTTCTGTTTGTCTAACGATGACGTCAGCTTTGAACTTTTTTGGTGAATGAAGTGGAGCTACAGATAGGTTATCTCTAAAACTCCCCTCTCAATCAACGCTAATTTGTTTGTTTTTTTATTTCTTCCACTCCCTTCTTCTGATTCACCTAAACTCCTTTTGAATTCGCTCTAACCTTGCCAAACGCTCTAGCTCGAGAATGTAATGGCCGACGTTAGTGTTTTAGAGGGAAGAATCACGTTCATTATTGCTATTGCCACTTTATTTTTGTCCTTTTAGTAGTTGAATTTTGAGGTTAATTTGGCACATTTATTCATTTCGAAGGATAATGGTCGAGGGATCCTACTTTACTTTTCATGAAGTCATAAAATAGACGCCAAGAATGACATCTGGTACGACATGTCATTATAGTCAACACCTTGAGTGAAATATACTTAGTAACTCATGTTTTGCAGACTTTATATTTTATTTCATTTACGAGAAATGTAATTTGGCTTCAATATTACTACTAAAATAATAGTAATAATATGAAAAACAACATCACATAAAGATTAAGATAAGGTTGATACAAGGTTATTGGGAATTAAAATTCAGAACAGCGAACCGTAATTCGAATGATTGATTAAAACTGATAAGGCAGGTCACACACAAGCTAATCGGGCAAAGATTGAATCATGTTACATTGGCAACAACAATTTTTTTTTTTTTACTTTCAAGTTTTGATTAATTACTAACTTAGGTGTAAAATGTAAAAAGCAATATTTTTATTATTCCAATTTTACGCTAATTCTGATCGTCGTCGCTTCTAGGCGAACCGCGATGGACAATTATTCATTTCTAAAAATAGCCTTTTTTTATGCTTGTGTCGGCAAAATCAGCCGCAAAACAAGAGTGGCCATGTTCGGGTCAGGTCGTTGTCGAACTGAACAAGAGGGAAAGTCCCTCCAATGACCTGTGTGGCTTTGTGATAAGATGATAAATGGTTATTGCATTGATGGTTTCCCATGGTTCAAGTCACTTACAAGTGCCTTTGAAGGGCTAAATGAGGCTTCTGCCACTAGATGGTGCCACCCAGTGCCAAATCCGATGGCAGATTTGAAATCTCCAGGTTGAATAACCATATGTCCCATGGTCATATGGGTCATTTCATGGCTCTAAATGGGTACAATTGAACTTTACCCATTTTGAACTTTACTCCTCTTGAAAAAAAAGGCGACGCCTAGACCTGGCGCTTTGCCGCCGGTAAAAAAGGAGGACCTTCGGCTCTTGACCACACAGGAAGGCCAGTAGTAAAAAATATATATTATTAGTGTTATAAAGATTATTTAAAAAACCTCATTCGTAGCTTGAGTTTTATAAAACTCGTCCCATCATGATTCCGATTCGTATAAATAGCGCTGTCCGCATTATTTGTGTAGTGTGCTTGTACCCGTTTTAAGTTTAAAGCCACTGGAGCGATTAGTTATACAAACAAACACTCCATAAAATTATTATATTTATTTACAAGGTCAGGTAAGAATTCTTCTTGGTTGCTCAAGTCAAGTGTCTGCAGTTCGCGTGAATTATGGGGGTTGCCAGCGGGCGCTGGCGTTATACGCTGCGAATTTAACGATAAACTCCAGGGAACTCCAAGTTTCCAAAATTAGTTACCTCTGGGGGTAAATCTTTCAAACAAAGAGTACCGTGTCCCATCGTTATTACAAGCCACTGCAGGATTTCTTGGCAAGGAAGCGACGAACCGTACTAATCTGCCAGAGAGCAGTTAAAGCCCTTCTCAGCGTTATTATAAATAAGATAATTATTGAATTTTTAGAAAATATTTGTATTTTCTCTAATCTATCTGTTTTCGACGCCTTTTTATTGAAAGCAACCTTGTTTCTTAGTTTCTCAAATACTATATTTTTGTACGTAGAGGATCAACGTAAAACGTGTCCATGTTAATTCTGCACATGTAATCATTGTAAGAGATCATTTTTGCATATTGAATCGCCTGCAATAAATGTACGTGATACGGTTTGAGATTTTATCGGTCACATTCTTTTGGAAAATGCGATTTTTCACCATCATTGAAAACGTGGTACCATTGTTATGCCAAATTTTGTTACACATGGGATGGGCCTACTATTCCGTAATGCAATAAATTGTATGTTTAAGAAATGGCCTTGTTGACATTTTTTTTTAAAATATATGTATAAGGAATATAAATTAAATTTTAATTATTGCATTTAGGCCGGCTGTTAAATTCTACCTTGGGCCTACCAGTGATTTTTTTTTTAGGTCTAGTCGATTGCCTACTTCCTGGCGGAAGATTTGAAGCATTTGGGGGATTTATTTCATCGATCAAATCTCAGCAACGGACCCATGATCATAAAGCTCTAAGTAGTCTTGTCTTTAGCCTACTCGGAGCATATTCCTTTCACACATTTTTACTTACCTAACTTGATCACGAACCAACCCTTACCTTGTTGCAAAGGATACCATTGTTATTTTCGGGTTTTATTTTTAATCATTAGGTGGTCAGGGAATTACGGTCGTTTGTAGAATGAATAAACAAATGCCTCTTAGAGTTGTTTAGATTATTCCAAGTTAGCAAAGCCTAGGCCTTTTTTAAACCTTAAAGCGCCAAACGAATTTACTTGAAATCGCCGTGAATGAATTCATCCTTTGCTACATCGTGAGGCAAAATAATAAAAGAAAATATTCAAATCCTTTTTTATAGACCAAATAGTATATCATTAGGCTAACAATGCCTAGTTTTTTAAAGCTGCAGTAATGCCTGGGCCTATTTTAACACTAATATTGCATGGGCATTTTAAGATAATAATGGCTAGTCTTTTTAAGCTGGACTAATGTCTGGGCCTATTTTAAAACTAATATTGCATGGGCCTTTTTAAAAATAATAATGCCTAGTCTTTTTAAGCTGTAGTAATGTCTGGGTCTATTTTTTAGCTAATAATGCCTAGGCCTTTTAAGCTGTAGTAATGCCTGAACCTTTTAAAGCTGCAATAATGGGATTTCGATGCTACATGAACTGTAGGACAACGTTTACAACGTGTCAATATTGCTTCATCTGTATTGGGTAGAATTGCCCGTGAACCATTTCTGGTCAGAATTTTTACGTGAGATTAATTTTTTTTTTACTGCAACATTAAGCGCAAATAAAAGATGGGTTGATCGTAAACAAAAACTCCATCCAACTCTATAAGGAGAAGGCTCTGCAATGCATTTGGTGGGACGTGAAATGTTATTCAATATGAGCTCCTCGATAATAAGCAAACAGTTACTGCAACTTTACACTTGCTCCAGAAATTATTCATATCCCTTTTAGTGCAGGATAACGAAGACAACCCCACAATATTTTAACAAGTTTGATAGACTAATAAATAATAACACCTTTTACGAAAGTTTGAAATCAAAAGTATTTTCATATTCTATACAATTTGATAAGATTATAGTTAATAGTATAACTTCTTTGCTTAATGACACCCTTCAAACTTTTTTATAGTTTTTGCGTAGGTTCAAACAAACTTCAGATATAATTTTGTCTGACTCGTCTTTGTAAAACTTCTCTAATTCATTAATGTTTGGGGGAGGGAAAGGTATGGTTTGTACACAGGCCAGCTTAAATCATAAATTTTCTAATGGGATGTGTGCTGGCGACTGTAATGGCCATTCCAAAACATTTATTTTAGCTTCTTTTAAACAGGAAGAAACTAATTCGATGTGTTTAGGGTTGGTTAGCTTCTTTCTAGGCCAAGCTTGTGAGCATCACTCTTCAGATAATCTTCAATAATTTCTATCTGTAGTATTCTTTATTTATCGATGAAGTGTACCAACACCTGTTGCGCTGGAACTTCTACATAACATAATAAATCCACTTCCTTGTTTTACCGTGGGCAGTGTTTGGGGGAAGAGCACCCTATCACTTTTACACCAAATCTACCTGACACTATTTTGTGCCGATCAACTCAATCTTCGTTTCATCTGACCATAAAACGACTCCAAAGATTGAAATCTTTCTCCAAGTAATCGTTGCCGTACTTCAGACGGACTCTCAAATGAATGTGCTTTTCCATAAAGGCGTTTTTCTTGGACGACGTCCATGCATTTCCGCTTTATGCAACATTGGACACTGTGCTCAAGTTAACATCGACGCCTTTCCACTCTTATCTGATCTTTCAGCTCACTTTTACTCACACATGAGTTATTTTTAACAGATCTAAGGACGACTCAAATGAGGGATATTTGCAGTAGTCCTTAATTCCTCAAACTTTCTTATCACCTAATACACTTTAGATATAGGAACACTTTGTACTTTGATTTTCGTAATTATTTTTATTCAATTCACTAATTATCGCCAAAATGATTCCTTATTGAGTTTGCGATGCCGGAGACAGGGTTGTTAGAAAGTTCTAGACTATTGCTGAATAGTCTAAATTATAAATTAAATTCACATAAACTATTCAAGTGACTTCGAAACTGTGCCATGATTTAAGTCATATAAATTAAACTTGGATGTGCAAATATCTTATGAATACCTTTTGTTGGTAGTCTTTCGTTAAAAGTGGTATTACTCCTTTATTTATTTATCAAAGTTATTGAAATCTTGTGGGTGTTTCCATTAATACATTTATTGTCAAGACGACCAAATTTCGTTACCCTAAAATAAAAGGTTCATGTATTATGGCCCCGTAAGGGGCCCGTCGATTTGCCATCCTAGCCGCCGTGCTGACGGGATCCAGCGCTCCGTCCGGCCCAAGCTTAGCCTCTCTTCCTTCCTTCAGATAGCCTGTATTTCTCCCCTACTTCGTCGATATTCATACAACCTCTCCCACAACTTTCCCTTGTAAGCCTCTAATTTCACAGGGTAGATGCTGACCTTCTTCTCAAGCCAACCGTCCCGGATCGGGGCTGAGGGGGCAGGGGACAACGTTCCCTAACCCCTGAGCTCCGGTTCGGGATGGGTTTTTTTAAACAACCTGCTTCATCCCCACCCATACCTTCCTCTCATCCCTTTTCCTCTCCTCTTCACAATCTATCTTTTTACGCCGCGTCTAAGGTGGAGCCACCATGCCGATGGACTGCCAGGCCACCAGGCGGAGGGGTGGTCCCAAGTGGCGGCCCCTGGCTCTGCCAGGTCTGTAAACACCTCTTGCAGTGCGGGGAACTGCGAGAGGTGATAAGCGATGGCATCTTATGAAAAACAGAGGGTCACTATTTCCATAGATGAACAAGCAAAAAAAACCCAACCCTCAACTTTCCCTGTTCCATCGACGGAGCCGCCCTCAGGCAGCTCCACCGAAAAAATGGAGGTCTTCCCCTGTGCTTGCGCAGGGGACCCTCGATATTTCTTTAACCGAAGAGGAGGCTTACTCCTCTCCTACGCCTACGGGTGAAGGGGACTCTCTCTCACCCCTTTCTCTGGAGGTGCTTTCGGGCACCTCCTTATTTCCAGCGGCAGTCCCTCCTTTTATTTATAAGGAGACTGCCAAGAAAGCCAGCAGACAGCCCATTGTCGACCGCCCCTCGTGTAAGCGGCTCGGTAGGGCAAACCCCCTTAGGGGGGAGAGGGAAGACAGGCCCTTTCGGTCGCTTCCCTCAAAAGACCTGCTGGCAAGAATTTTAAACCTTGCCGGGGTCAAGGCCTGTGCCTCTCCACACAAGACTGGCGACACTGCCAAGGGGACCTACGATGTCCTGGGAGGGGATGGCCAACTGGAGGCCCCTCCTGTGATAGACATGGTTCTCGAGGAAACCCAGCCTCAGACAGTAGAGCCTTCCCTGGGGGGGGAATCCGGGCTCGGCGCCAAACACCGAACCCGAATCCACCCCTATGCAAGATCCTTCTCAAACGGCTATGGTTTCTAAAGCAGTATAAGGAGGTGAGGGATCTCCTCTGGACGGTGCCCCTGCGACCACCAGGACCTTCTCCATTTCGGAGAAGGAGCTGTTTGAGGCCGGTCCATCTGGCCTAAAGGCTTCTGCCAGCGGAGGTGACGAGCGGGTTCATTCCCCGCCCTCGTCTCCAAAAAAGAAAAAGACTTAGACAAAAAGGACAAAGAAGACTCGGTAATCCTCTCCATCCGCGGGGACTGCGGGGACGGATGGATCTGCTGCCACTTTGGCAAGCGACCGAGCTAAGATCGTCACATCCGTCCCCTCTTCCACCCCCCCGGGTGCAGAGCCCCCGAAAATGGCAAAGACCAAAAGTGCGCAGGGCACAGCCTCGATAACATCGGGGCCCTTGATTCAGAAGTTACCTGGCGTTTTCGAGCCCGCTGGCTGCAACCGCTTCCTCGTCATTCCCTCCAATGATGGCAGCATGTTAGCCAAGGGCAACATGATCCATAAGAGAAGAGAATTAGCTAATGTAATTGGTAGAAAGCCGAAGGTGACCCGTTTATCGGATGGGAGCCTTCTGGAGAATGCGGCGAATCCCGCCGAGGCGGCCAAGATAAGTGCTCTTCGAACACTTCATAGCACCCCGGTGAGTGTGACGCCGCACTCTACCATGAACTTTGTAAAAGGAGTAGTTTATGCGAGGGACCTCGTTGACTACTCAATTGAGGAAATCACCTTAGAGCTGGCCGACCATGGATCGGTCAAGGTCGAACGTGTGATGAGAAAACAGGGAGGGGCCTCGAGACCCACCCCTACACTCTTCGTCACGTTTGACTGTGACAAGCTCCCTAAATCGGTGCGTGTCGGTTGGTACCGCTACCGCGTGAAGGCATTCGTGCCACTGCCGCGGCGGTGCTATTACTGTCACCGCTTCGGCCATACGAATCGTTATCGTAGACGTGCATTTTGAGGTCACCCGAGGTTTGTGTAAATTGCTCCAAGGCCGCACACGATAAGTCTAAATCATGTGCGGCCAAATGTGTCAATTGCGGAGAGCCGCACCCCACTTCTTCGAAGTAATGTGGTGCTTATCTCCTTGAGAAAGAAATCCTGGCCATTCAGACCAAGGATCGAGTCTCATTCTGCGAGGCTAATGACTTGGTCCTGGCGCGCCCGGCTCTGCCTGGGACGTCATATGCCTCAATAGTTAGAAATGCACTCTCTGCTCTTAGTCCATCCAGGCCAATGAGCACGGTTGTTTCCGCGCCCATTCAGAGCCCTTCTGCGGGTTCTACTCAACCCGAGCGTTACCCCGGTAAAGGTGGCGTCAAAATGTGTTCATCCCCAGCCCCGGCTAAAACCAGGGTTCCCCCCTCTTCCCCCAGCGTGAACGTTTCCTGTAAGGCGAAACGGCCACGCGCCTCTACTGAGTCATTAGACTCACAGGAGGCAACACCCCTGAAGATGGTCGCTAGTCCATCTTCCGGGTTCCCTAAAGCTGTCCCCCAAAAGAAGGACAGCAACAAAGGAGCTTCGGCTCCTTCGCCCACGCCTAATAGTGGAGCGAGTCGCTCGGAGACGGTGGTTACTCAAGAAGAGGGTCCCCCGCCTCCCAAGCCGCATCGCCCGCCTAAGGTTTTGAGGCGGAGGGACGAAAAGACTCGCATGGCAAGCCCGAGCCTCCTCAATATGTCCTCGAAGGCGACAGCGCCTTCACCGCTTTGTCCGGCCAACAGCGCCCAGGGTTCTGCCCCCGGGAAGCGTACGACCATTCCCGTGAGGGTCTTCAGTTTGAGGAGGGCCCCCGCGTCTCCTCTGAGCTAGGCCTGGAGGGCATATTCCTTCAATGAAATTTGCCGTGGACTCAAGGCCAACTGGGAGGAGCTGCGGAGGCTCGTCTCGCCCCGTTTTCCGTTAGCTATCTTTTTGCAGGAGACCATGCTAGGCGCGTGCCCCCTACCCTCCCTCCCAGGGTATAAGGTTCTTGCGACCCCACCACCACAGGATGGCCAGGCTGAGTGTGATAGAACGAGTTGAAGCTGCGTTAATTTCAACTCCTATCCCATATTATTTAAAACCACGATGCTGCCCACGTGCATCTTCGATTCGAAGCTTGGAGTCTTATCACAGCTACCGGATGTCAATGTTTAAACAAGGAGGTTATCGTCCCCCCGTTCGCCCCCATACGCCGACCTCGCCAGATTTAGTTAGGCTTATGGGCAGATAAGGCATTGTTCTCCGGCCCGGCTGTGCATTCCCTCGAAGCTCCCACTCTATTGTCCCCCCACGCCAAGGAGATGTCCTGGCTATTTATATGGAAACTTTACCACTAAGATCAGATTGGTGATCCAGATTTTCGTCGCGAAACATCACCATGACCCTCTCTCCCTTTGTGCGCCAAGGGACCTCGACCTCGAGATTCACCATCACTTGTCCAGAAGGAGGACAATATTCCTTGAGTGCCAAAGGTTCGAGCCTTCTGTGACGCCAAGTCCCCAAGGCTTTCCCCTTGTTGTTCAGATGAGAACAGCACTAGAACAGCCATTGTTCTTTTGAGGCCTTCGCCAAGAAACGGTTCTCACCCTTCCCCCCCTGTTGTTCAAAGGAGAACAGCATTAGAACAGCCATTGTTCGTTTTGAGCCCTTCGCCAAGAAACGGTTCTCACCCCCCCCTGTTGTTCAAAGGAGAACAGCATTAGAACAGCCATTGTTCGTTTTGAGCCCTTCGCCAAGAAACGGTTCTGACCCCCCCCCCCTGTTGTTCAGAGGAGAACAACATTAGAACAGCCATTGTTCTTGAGCCCGTAGACAAGAGACGGTTCTCATCCCCCCTTTGTTCAGAAGAGAACAACCTAGAACAGCCATTGTTCTTCAAGCCGTTCGTCGAGAAACGGTTCTCCTTCCCAAGACGCCACGTCAGGATCATCTTATCCCCCCCATTCGGCTGGAACTCACCAGCGGACCGAATATTCCTTCAAGTCGCCTTCCACTGCACCACTAGTGTAAAAGTTACGTAAGCCAAACGTCACCTTTGAGTATTGATCCCTTTTGTCAATTCTATCCTGTTCTTTAAATGGTTTATCGAACCATCCCATCTCTTTAACTCTATATTTGTTTTACCTTTTTAAATCCTTTAAATCCTCGGATTAGCCCGAGTCTCCACAACCCTTTCATTCCCTGTTTATGTCAATATTTTCCGTCTTGTGTTTGTTGGTAGTTATTATTAATAAAACTCTATTTTATTAATGATAGCAATATTATTATCCTTGAGCTCAGTTCCACTTCTTAAGCATATCGAAGATACATAATATCGGCCGCCAGACAGTAACGCACTCTAAAGATAATTAAGGAAGTTCCCTCAACGAATAGTGATATATGGTATCGTCGGGAGTCATTCTACGACACTGAGGGATGCGCGGTTTACACCCGGCATGATGTCTCCGTTCTTTCTTTCTCTTTAGATACATCCTTTCAGGCAGTGGCTGTGCAGCTGTACCTGGATAGGAGGTATACTATCATTTCTGCGTACATTCCACGGTTGCTGAGGCCCTTTCTCTTACTTGGAGATCTGAACAGCAGGCATCATCTCTGGGGAGATTACTCCATAAAACCAGGGGACAAGTCCTTGCTGATCTGATCGAAGAGCTTGAGATAGGTGTCCTAAACGTGGATGAGTTTACGCATCACTGTCCGAGAACCACTTCATTTTCTTGCCTTGATCTATTTTTGTGCTCTTCGGATGCACAGCCTGATTTTGAGTGGGGGTTGGGGATGACCTCCATAGTAGTGATCACTTTCCCATTGAAATATCATTTTCAGGGCAACTGCTGCCTGAGAGCCCATCTCGGTGGTGCTTGGCGCGTGCGCGGTGGCCTGCATTTCAGGAAATGACTCAATTCTCTATCTCAGTCAAGGAGTTTAGGTCAGTAGATGAGGCCGTTTAGTTTTTCTCCGGCAACCTCATCGCCGTGGGCCTGACTACCATTCCTAGGACGTCTGGCCGTTTTGCACGCTGATCACTTCCATGGTGGTCAGCCGAGTGTGAGACGGCCCTCAAACAGAAGCGTTATGCCTACATGCGCTATAAGCGCCGCCCGAACGATTTCATTGTCGCTGAATTTCGTCGGGCTAGGGCTAGGTTCCGGTATATTTCGAAGCACACCCACCGCTCTTCTTGGTGGGCATACGTGTCTTCACTTAACGGGACGACCCCTTTAGCTGAGGTGTGGAAGTGAGTCAAACGGATTCGGGGCCAGTTCTCGCAGGACCCCCCTCCCGTTCTCCAGGAGAATGGGACCGCAATCTCGGACCCCGCGTCCGTGGCGGAATCCTTAGCGACCGCTTTTTCCGCATTCTCTAGCCGGGATGCTGCTCCGCCAGCATTCACTGCACGTCGTGATGTCGCGGAAGGCCGCCGGCTGGACTTTACCTCCAGAGGCGGAGAACCCTTCAACGATAAGTTTACTGTAAGTGAGTTGCACTTCGCTCTCGCTTCGTGCCCGGACACCACCCATGGTCCGGACGATGTCCCGTATGCCATGCTTCGACACCTTGGTGAGCGAGGCATGGCCTTTCTGTTAGATTTGTTCAACACGATCTGGGTGGAAGGTCTTCTCCCATACCCCTGGCGAATCGCTACTGTGCTCGCCCTTTGCAAACTGGGGAGAGATTGCACTACTGCGACCGGTTTCCGCCCAATCTCTTTAACCTCTTGCGTGTGCAAGTTAATGAGAAATTGGAAAATGTTAGATTAGCCTTTTTCCTGGACAGCAGAAGCCATCTGTCTTCCGCACAGTGCAGCTTCCGCAAGTTCCACTTCACGTCGGATGCTCTGCTACGACTAGAAAATGCCATCTGCGAGGCTTTCCTTCGTAGACAGCACTACGCCACGGTGTTTTTTTATCTGAAGAAGGCCTATGATACCGCATGGCGATACGGTATCATGGAAACTCTCCACACGATGGGGGCGAAGGGACGCCTCCCAATGTTTATATCTGAATTTTTGCGAGATAGTCGATTCCGCATACGGGTGGGGGTAGCCCTCTCCAGCCCAAAGGAGCAGGAAGAGGGTGTCCCGCAGAGAAGTGTCCTTACTGTCACACTCTTTGCCCTGAGCATCAACGGCATTACCTCGGTGCTGCCGGAAGATGTTCTCGCTACGCTCTACGTGGACGACCTTTCGATCTCTTTTGGCGCGGCCCAGATGCCAACTTTGGAGCGTCGACTCCAACAGGCATTGAACCTCGTCTCTCGCTATGCCGAAGCGCACAGGTTTTGGTTTTCTTTGGCCAAGACTAAGGTGGCGCACTTCTGCCGCCATCCACGGCTTCACCCCGACCCAGATTTGTTTTGAATGGGGCGCGCCTGGACTTGGTTGAGTCGCACCGTTTCCTTGGTCTTGTATTCGACCGACGCCTCACCTAGGAGGCTCACATTCGCAGCCTTAGGGTCTCTTGTACCCACGCCATGGACATTCTCCGCTTCGTGACGTTCAGCGCTTGGGGCGCTGATAGGGCTATTGCCTTACTTTTTTATCGATCCTTTGTTCGTTCGAAGCTCGTCTATGGATGCGAGTTTTATGCATCCGCAGCCGAGCGTTTATAGCGGAAGGTGGATTCGATCTACCACACCGGCCTTCGCCTTGCGACCGGTGCCTTCCGCACTTCCCCCATTGAGAGCCTGTTGGTCTATGCTGGGGAGATGCCACTCGCTCTGTGCCGCGTGCAGTGTATCGCTCGCCTGTACACGCAAGCCCGGCGTCTCCCTCAATCGCCAATAGCTCTCACTGCATCCGCAGCTGATCTCGATGGTGCCTATGCCGCCGAGAGACGCCAGTCATACCCTAAGCCCTTTGGGTTTAGGGCCAGGAAACTCCTTCGAGAGGTAGATATAGCTCTCGGGCCGGTGGCGCCCCTGGTTCTGCCCAGGACGCCACCCTGGAGGGTACCACATTTGGCTATTTGTCGCCACGCCTCTGCTCCCAAAGCTTGTACTGCGCCGGGAGTATTGCGTTCGACCTTTTTGGAGCACATATTGTGTCACGCTGGAACCGTGCCAGTGTATACGGATGGCTCCAAGTCCCAAGAGGGGGTCGGCTTCCACGCCGTATCCCCTCTGTTTGAAGTCAGCGGGGCTCTACCAGGCGCTGCGTCTGTCTTCACGGCCGAGCTGGTGGCAATACACCACTCGGTACGGGAGATTACGGGACGTGCCCGGTTCGGAGACCGGATTGTGATTTATAGCGACTCACAAAGCGCCCTGAGTGCTCTCGGGGCATTGGAATCTCCGCATCGCCTGGTTCGCGATATCCTGTGACGCCACGGTTTTGGCGATTTGGGCAGATGTCGAGATTATCTTCTGCTGGGTTCTTGGATATGTAGGAATTGCGGGGAATGAGCGCACCGATGAGGCCGCCAAAGAGTCTGCGATGACTCTGCGACCGTACCAGCGTTTCGCTCTTCCTCACACCGACTAAATGGCAGGAATACGGGCAGCTCTTCGGAATGCTTGGCAAAGAAGATGGGAGACGGTCGAAGGGCACTTAAAGTTGCGTGCCATTGCGCCGCGACTGTTCCCATGGACCTATCCCTCAATGCCGCGACGGCTTCAGGTCGCTTTCTGTTGTCTCCGAATCGGACACACTCGTGTGACGCATCGCTATTTGATGGAGCGCTCGCCTGCGCCCTATTGCAACGACTGCGTTGTCCCTCAGACTGTTTAGCACATTCTTGTCGAATGTCCCAGTCTGGGTGATCTTCTCGCACGATACCTGTCCCGGTACCGGGATGGGCTGGGTCGCTACCGCCTGTCCCTTGTACTCGGGACAGATTCGTGCACATTGACTTGTGGACTTGTTTACTTTTTGGGGGAGGCCGGGCTTCTCCCCTTTATTTAAGTTTCTTTTTTTGTTATTGTTTTGTTTGTAGGTTGCACTCTCCTGCACCGGGGTGAGGGGGACCTCCCCCCGCTGCCGGAGATTGCTTCCTGATTGTTAAGTTTTTCCAATTTATATCGATTAATTTTCTTATTTTTACTTTAAAGTAGCCTAGTTCTAGGCTGTCGTGTTTTTCGGCGACTTATACCCAAATTGGGTAGTTGCCAGATTAAAAAAAAAACAAACAAAAAAACCCCAACTTTTTATTAATTTTTTTATGTTGCCTGTTTAGCCTCATTCTAAAGCTGGGGTAGACCTCAAAATTGAGTGAAAGAGGTTGGTAAGTTCCCGAAAATAAAACGACAAAATAAAGAGTAGTCTTCCTATATCTGTATAACCATCAAGTGGAAAGTTTAAAAACGGAGAAATAATAACAATAATGAATTGAACGGTAATAATATGCCTTTTCTTGCACTATTCTTTAACTACTCTTAGTAATGATAATATTTACAAACCTAGTTGGAAAGTATCTCACTAAATACTTTTGTGTAATCCGATGGAGTAATTCTTACGGGGAACTGTCAGAAAAAAATACGGATAAAGAGAATGGTGAAAGGGGGCGAAATCCTGAGGATAAGTTTGTTCATAGACAACAACAAAACTAATCGAAGGAACAAATGTAAAATTTGTTCCTTCGGTTTTGTTATTGTTTTCTTGCTTGGTGGCTGGAGACAAGTGTTCCTGTTTCCATTCCTTGTTTCTTCTTCCTTTGTTTTAATAAATTCCCTCCGTTTGGGACAGCTGAAAGACATGGTGCTGTGCTCCTCGTTGCAATTTATGCGTTTAAATTACAATCCTTAAAGCGATGTTGTTCTTGGTCGCACTCGGAGCGGACAAGTTAATCTTTGTTGGGTCAGTTTAAGGTTGGCTGTGCCTCATTCCTGCACCACAAGGAGATCTGGATAGTGTGAATTTTTTCTCTATGCACTATTTTCTGCTGATAATTTCTTGTGAAGGACCAAGATTTCTTCGTTCTTCGACCTTTTAGCCATTTTGGTTGTTTCGAAAGTTACTTTAGAAACATGAATGTGGATATTAAATTTTGTAACTTCTTCTACTTTTCCGCTTTGGGTTGTTGTTTTTCAATTTCCTTTTCTATTTCGTCAGGTGAGTGCTCACCAACCCATTAATACTCAACACTTTTCCAGATGACATTCCATTTTTTAAAGCGATAGCTCTGCTACTTGAAAGTAGGACGTCATCTGCCTTAAATTCTGTGCATAATGCTATGAATGCATTGTTGATTTCAATTAGTTTTAATAGTGCAACCTTTCGCTCGAGGAAGTGTAGTAGCTCGCACAATTTACTCTTTGGTGGTATTGAGTGTCCAGGTAATAACCTCAAGGGTCCTCCTCTCGTCGAGTTATACTTCCCTCCTTCCTCTGCGAGACGGAAAGTCGGATGATTTCTCCTTATCTGTTCTTTTGGTTCTGTTGTTCCTGAAATAAGTATATGTATCTTTTTTTTCTGTATCTGTTGCGGTATAGGAATTTTTTTGTAAAATATATATATATATATATATATATATATATATATATATATATATATATAGAGAGAGAGAGAGAGAGAGAGAGAGAAAGAGACAGTGAGTGAATGAGAGAGAGAGGAAGTTAGTGAGTGACTGAGAGTGAGTGGGAGAGTTAGTGAGAGAGAATATGTGTGTGTGCGTGTGTGTCTCCTGCATTTTACCCTTCCACACTTAAGAGTAGTGGCATATGCCAATGATTATTGATGGAAGGATGAACCCTGCGGGTGAATCTCCCCACAGGCGGTATTATGGCGGACTTTGTGATGGGTATCGGTCGAATTACTTCCCGTTACCCCTTGAGTTCTAGTTATCATGACCTCTTCTACTATGCACAGAGTCGATTGCAGGTCCTGGGTGGACTCACTTCGCGTCGTAGGGACCAATGGCCTCCAAACGGAGGTTGCAGTCAGTCCCTCACCCGGGGAAACCTCTGTCATTGATCTCCACAGACGAGGTGGCAGCCGGAGTCAGAAAAGGACAGATCAAATGGTGATATGACTCACCAGTTACCGGAGAGACAATTAGAGCCTCTTTACTCGCATGCAAAACAAAGCTTCACAGCGAGAACTTTAGTCTCTACGACCCGGAACTGTACAAACAGTTAAAATCTGGCCGTCAAACGGCCAAAGAATAATAAAGACTAACGGGATAGCGTATAGAAATAGGCTAACCATCTTGGCACACAATGTGCAAGGATGGGAGCCTAACAAAAACAAATTGTATAATGTCTACAGGGAACTAGACCCAGATGTTCTTCTGCTGTCTGAAACAAGCGTCAAAGACGAAGACAAGCAGAAGATCTTTGGATACAATGTTATACAAAAGAACTGCACAGGTGAAAGATTTGATGGTGCGTTAATAGCAGTGAAAAAGGAGTTACAGTACAAACAAGGTAACCCTACGGATGAATCGACTATGTCGATCATCTTAAGGTGCTCTATGGGTGTCATAGAACTAAGCGCGGGGTACCAGCCCCTTCGCAGGTCATATCTTCCTTACCATGACCTGTACACCCTGTTCACAAAAGAGCACCCAGTACTATTCACTGGGGACCTTAAAGCTAGGAATAGAGTAGCGGGATACCCTTCTACAAATTCAAGAGGTAAATCACTGGATCTCTTGACTAGAAGGGGCGTTGCAGAACGCATTGGACCAAACTTCCCCACGTTTTTCTACCCAGAGTCATCCACTAAACCTGACGTGGTGCTCACGAACCCTAACTTCCCATTCCACCAACGTATCTTGCCAGGGCCTCTAACATCAAGTGATCATCTGCCCATGCTGATCACTATTGCAACTGCCGCTATCCCAGTCCCAGTTATTCCAAGAAAAGACTTCTGGAATGCAAAGTGGGAAGAATACAGGAGAGCATTCCCAGAAGTTACCTCTGATTTACAGGACGCATCCGAAGAAGATCTGGATGACGAACTGACTGCTATTAACGACCTCATCTCTAACGCCAACGCTATAGCTATCCCAATAACGTCACACATAATAATCATGCCCACAAAACCCACACAAGAGAGAGTGGTGCTACAGCATCGATTCTCCAGAGTCTACGAGACCATGCTCAACTTGGGCTATGCCAGACCCTTGGATTTTCGATTCGTTCAGCATCTGAGAAATCAGCTAAATTTCATGCTAGGAACTGAAGTCGGGGACAAATGGAATAGTCTAATAGAAAAGTTAGACACTGAGAGAAACCCGAAGGCCTTTTGGACGACCATCAGCAAAATAAAGGGGAACGTTCGCACCCATGGTCAAACAGAAATCAGGCATGAAAGAACTAAGGTGGTCACTCCCAAGGAGAAAGAGAAGCTGTTCCGCGGAGTCTGGGAAAATGTCTTCAAAATATCAGAGGAAAAAGAAGAAGACTTTGACCTAGGTTTCGAGGATTAAGTTCTCGAGTATATGGAGAGGAGAGAAGGGAGGTTTGACCCTTATAGAACCCCATGCTACCATCAATTTTAAGGCAACTGTCAGAATGGAAAGAAAATATCAATGGAGGAACTATTGAATTCCATTTCCTCATTTAAGTCTAAAGCCCCGGGGCTCAGCCAAATCACCATCAGGCATTTAAAAGAAGCTCCGGAAAGACCTAAGATCAGGCTGCTGAACCTGTTCAACGCGTCTCTAGCAATGGGATACTTCCCGGATGGCCTGAAAACCTCCAAAATGATCTTCATACCCAAACCGGGAAAACCATCTAACCAGGTCATGTATTATAGACCCATCTCACTGCTGGAGACCGTTGGGAAGATTTTTGAAAAAATCCTCAACTGCAGACTGGCTAAACACTTAGCTGAAAAGAACCTCCTGAACGAAGAACAACATGGATTCAGAGAACACCGAGGCACCGAGACAGCGATAGCCCATATGCTGCAACACGTGGCAGCATGGCGAGCTAGAGGTTGTTGGATTGATGTCGTATGCAGAGACGTAAAAAAGGCCTTCGACAAGGTCTGGATCGAAGGCTTGAAATACAAAATCTCTAGGCTGAGACTCACTCCCCACTTCGAGAAAATCCTCTGCAGCTATCTAACCAATAGGCGAGCGGTGATAGCTTTCGAAGGGCACACAGGAAAATCCTTTGACCTCGCCTCCGGTGTTCCACAAGGAGGATGCCTTAGCCCCACTCTCTTCACCATCTACACAAGAGACATCCCTAAACCAGCCGACGGGAGAACACTTAATATACAATACGCGGATGATGTCGGCAAGACTGATGGCTAGAGCCACGGCAGCAGAAGCCGAGAAAATCTCCAGCTTCGAAAGACGCTGGAAAATACAAATGAATGTGGCTAAGTTCTCCGCAACTGCAATAGGAAGACATCGCAGCGGCTTTTTCAAAATAGGAAACTCTGACATCAACGACTCTCCTCGCGCGTCTATTCTCGGATTCGGACTCTCCAGTTCCGGAATGAGCAAGCACGTGAGGACCAGAATTGGACACGCAAAAACCAAACTTGACAAACTCCATCGATTTCAAAACGTAACAATAGCTAACAAAAAAAGGCTATACACCAGCTTGGTTAGATCCAAGCTGGTGTACCCCAGCATACCACCCAACATTGCATTCAACAGAAACATGTCGATGCTTCAACGAGTGCAAAACCAAGGACTCAGATTTATCACTGGCTCCAAGTGGTTCGACTTCCGGACCTCGAGGAGCCTACACGAACAAACGGGAATAGAGCCAATAAACCTGTACCTCTACAAGAGAGGAAAAAGCATCTGGGAGAAACTAGAAGGTCTTCTCCCCAACGAGACACTCGACACTCTCGATCCTGAGGAGGGAGAATACAAGAACTACCTCCCAAACACCAAAAGAGAAGAACCAGAACCAAGATTCAAGTGAATTAACTAAAAAAAAAAAAGTATATACATATATATTCATATACGCATATACGCAGAAATAAATCAACATAAGTGTTAAAAAAAAGGTTCAAAAACCCACTTAAGAATCTGAACAATGGAGATGGCCCGTACACCGGGCAACTACACTATTAACGTAATGCTTCTTTCATTTCCACGCCTTCCCCCCCTCCCTCTTTATTCACTATTCACCCCCTCTTTTTCACAACTTTCTACAAAAAAGAGAAAAGAAAGAAGAAGAACCTGCTTGGGGAATCAGTTGTACCAGCCCTCGTCATATTCATCTCACTACCTCGAATCAGGAGGCAAAGAAAACGGAAGGCGGTAAAACGTCTATAGTTGATATCAATTTGAAGGATCGCCCTGATTTTTGAGGCAGACTCAATAGCCACCCTGCAGCAATCCCACATAAGACCTCACTCAATAAATATACCTTTATTTCCCTTGCATATCGTATTGATATAAATTGATAACCCCCCCCCCTAGCTCTGCCCCGCCGTGTTTGCTCCGTGAACGTGACTCGCACACACAGTTCCGTCACAACTATGCCCCTCTACTTAGAAAGCCATAATTGTGGACTTTAAGGAAAGGAGGTTTGAAGCTTATTCCACTGCGAAACTCAAAGGAAGGAACAACCTGGACCTGGACTCAGTTACGAACGTGGAGTGGATTAACACCCAACCCTGCGGTACCATCCAAGACCACAGAGAGAGAGATACCACCATCTCTGTGGTATGTCGGATGTAACCGTGAATACCCAAAACCCAATAGAGGGGGCGGCATCCCGATTGGAGTCAGTTGATTCAGGTTCCATTCATCATTAAGTCTGCCATGTTATTTACGCCCTCTGAGGATCCCATCCAGGTCCACACTCATAATTTCATTAATTGCCCCATCCTGATGAGTCATGTTTGATGAGGTTGTCTTCGGTTGGGCGGGGTACCCTTGCTCAAAGTAAGCAAGTAAATCCTACACACACACAACTCTAGTCATGGGCTCCAGACTAAAGTTGCTCAATAACACTAAGAACACATGCACACTCACACCATAAAACATACTGCAACTAGCAAACACTCATGACACACCCATCACAAACATCATACTAGAACACATCGGAAACATACTCGTCTTCAGGTCACCTGTAGACGCACTAAAATTCCACGAACAAACAAAGAACGCACTAAACCTTCTAGACTACCACACCTCACTGCCGGATGAGGTAACAACAAAACACCAAGTCCGCATTCTAAAAACCAACCCCCTGTGGCTGGTTTTCTCCACTGAAGACCTCCTGACCAACCTCAAACTTGAATACGGCGTAGAAGCAATAAAAGACTTCTACTTAAACCGTACTAAGCAGTGGGCGTTCATTACTCTAGCCGGCGAACAGACAAAAGGTACAGTACTAGCCCAAGGAATCAAGGTCTGTTGGACCCTCACACACCGAAATAACATTGAGCCACAACTAAACGTAAAAATTCAGCAGTGCCGGCGCTGCTACAAGTCCGGTTACAAGACAAACACCCGCCGAGTGGACCAAGTCTGCTCCAAATGCAGCGTAATGGGTCACTATTACACCAGCTGCACCTCCCAAGTCACAAAAGGCCTAAATTGTGGCGCAACCATGTCGTAGTCAACCTAAAGTGCGCCTACCTCTCGAAGGTACGGGTAGACGCTGTCTCAGCGTTGCGGCGTCCAAACAATAACGAGCTGTGTTTTCCACACTGGCAAAGGACTTATCAAGGAGGGATCCCCTAATATACGCCAAATACCTCAAGGAGATGTTTGCCTCAAACAGGCTGGAGGTAGTCTTCTCTGAACGACTAAGCACCATTGTCCAAGAAGGCAACACGATAAAACCAACACCCCTACCCACACCAACAGTCATATACACATCTCACCAATCACTTACAGATCCCACCACAACTCACTTCCCCCCGCTACTACTCGCCATCCTCTCCTACCCAACCCTTCTCCTCTCACACCTGTCCTCACTCGGCCTTCAATCTCAACTACCTCTGCTCATCCCACCCCCGCCCCGTTTTGTCCCCCACTCTCTGCCTCGACCAACCCCATCTCCGTTCTGGCCCCATTATTGTGGCTACTCATTACAGACCTCCACAATTACAACTAAACATAGACGTCCCTCTCCAAGCACTTTCTAACTACAACCTACCCTATTCTTTGTGGGTGACCTGAACGCACACCATCCCACACTACTATCCAACACCACGAACGATGCAGGAATGTACCTGGCCGGTGCCTTGCAGCAATATCGATGCGAGCACATCAGCCCGGCTTTCCCTACATTCTTTGGTGCCCACGGAGGCACCACGTCTCCTGATGTGGTCCTACTAAACGACCATGTCACATGCTTCTACACTCATACTGCACCAGTCCTTCACATTCTATCCGATCACATCCCAGTATGCGTGATGATATCGTCATAACCCATACTCATACCCACACCCACCCTTTTCGACTACAAAAAAAACGAACTGGAATGAGTACAGAAGACAACACACCTCACAACCTTAACTTAAACAGCACTAACTCTAGCAACATAGACATACACAGGGCTACACTAATGGATACAATAAAAACTGCACGAATGAGACACACACCCCCCAAAAACATACACACCCATTAAACATTTCCCACTCTCCATACACACTCAAGCCCTCATTACATTATACAAAAATTACTACACCGGAGGCCCACGTCAACAAAACATTACTCTCCTTAAAGCTCGTATCCTCCGCTGCGTGCAGGGGAACAGAAATCGCCAGTGGCGCGGGATAGTCCGAATCGCGGACGATGCCCGGAGCGCTAACCATTCCTTATTTTGGCGCGCATACAAAGTATGCTCGGCTCGGAACCACAAAAACCAATTACCCTTTATCATTAGCAATCAAACACTCACTGACACTAACGACATCCTGAACGCCTTCAAGTCCCATTGGGACACAGTCCATACACACGACTCTCCAAAGCCACATACACAAGAGCACTTCCAAGAAGTACGGGAGTGGTGCAGACTCCACGCCGAAGAGCTGGCACCCGCCACTCTTGTGCAATTGGAGGTGCTTGACAACACAACCATACTCACCACTCCCATCACCGTCGAGGAAACCAAACCCTACATTAAATCAACACTGAAACGCGCTCCGGCCCCTCCGGACTTCCAGCCACCATAATACACCACCTCCCCGAAACAATCTACCCCACACTGACACACCTCTTCAATGCCTCTCTAGCCTTCGGTCACTTCTCCATGCATTTAAAACCCCACATAACATCCTACTCCATAAAAAGAACAAATACCCCTCACACCCAGACAACTACAGACCTATTTCTCTACTAGAGCACTTAGGAAAAATACTCGAGCATATGGTAAACAGCCGCCTGCGTAGCTTCGTCGAAGATATGGACTGGTTCTCCTCTTGCCAATATGGCTTCATGAGGGGTTTGTCCACTCAGGGTGTTGTCACCATCGTTCACGATATCATCCAAAGAGCACGCCAGACAAGACAAAAGCCACTTTCTATCTGTGAGGATGTGGATAAGGCCTTCGACAAATCGTGACACAAGGGACCCTGATGGAAACTCTTTAACAACACGGAGTTCCCTCTCTGCACTAGAAGACTTCTCTCCCATTACCTCACGTACCGGAGGTGCCTTATCAAGTACAACAACACAACATCACGCCCATTCACGCCACGCGCAAGAGTGCCTCAGGGCAGCGTCCTTGCGCCAACACTCTAAATCATGCACAGAAACGACACTCCACGATCACCAGACGACTAAATACACACTGTCCTACGCCGACGACGAGACATGATCGCACGCCACGCACAACGGATACTGGACATTAAGACAGAGTACGAGGAAGAGTGACTCATTGCTACAAATCCTCAGAAGACACAGATGACACTCTTCGGTGCCAGCGATCACTACATGCACAGCATAGCAATATATTCCCACCGACCAGACATCGACCACTCAAACCCAACGAGACTCACGTACACACCCAACACGAAAATCATAGGAGCTACTTTCGACAAGCTCCTAAGATTCCACACAAACCAAACCATTATACAATCAAGGTCTACGCACTAATTACACTTCTAGTGGCGTGTCACACAAGGTAGAGGAAAGCACAGCGTATCCAGAACTCTGCTCTGAAGC
>OZ018320.1:170108026-170254023 GCA_963969495.1 Ceratothoa steindachneri | reverse complement strand
AGCTTACCCCTAGGATCTCTCTCAACACGCAAAATAACCGCAGTTGAACCAAGAAGTTATCACCAAAATAATACTGGAAGCTGATAAAAAGACCCAAGAGGGTAACCCCTGCGACCCAAAATTGAGCCATGAGACGAAAAAATGGACAACCTCATTGAAGATCTGGAAGAAGATTTACGAAAGCTATATGGCAAACACTAGGGGAACATCTCTAAAAGTCCAGAAGGAAAATAGAAACTTCAACCAAGTCCACGAAGAAAGAATAATAAAGAACTTAATGAAGTAATACATGGAACTAACTCCAACTATCAGGTAAACCCTGGAAGACAAGAACTAATAGGAGTAGAGGCAACAATAATAAGGGTTGAAATAGAAGACTCTCTCTACTTATTAAAAAAAACGAGTTCCTCGATAATTGTGACTAACCAAGAGAAACTACAAAAAGGCCCTCAATATCATAAAAGGAATAAAAAAAAACGTCATCGATGCTTGTTTAAATACGGGTTACCTTCCCGACAGCTTCCAAAATAGAAGAGATGAAGTTCATCCCTCAAAGCCGGGAAGCAGTCAAATCGAATTGAAAATCATCGGCCAATAATATCCCTATTGGAAGTGTCCGGTAAAGAAGGAACAATCGTTAACAAAGTTTGCCGAGGTGGGTCAAAAGCATTCGGAAATATATGGTAGGGCGGAATGCAGTACAAGAGCCTTCAAATGAGCCATATTAACTAATCAGAAAGGCTTCTGTTACTGTAGATATGGCCCAAAGTCTAATATATTTTTTCATATAGGAAAATTAATAGAACTAATTAAATGTTGCATTTGTTTTAGTGAAACCAATTTTATTAATAAATACAGGCAATTGATGTACACAGTCAATATTTACAATGATGTCTCTTGTTCTTCAGGATTGCTTAAATTCATTTTGGCGTGCTGGAGATCAAATATGTGATGATATCCTGACTAATATTGATCCATTTTTGTTCAATAAACACCCACAACTTAGTACAATTGGCTGGCTTATGTTGAAAAACCGTTAATTTGATTATCGCCCACAAATTGCATATTAGGTTCAATTCTGGTAAATTCCCGGGCCAAGGTCTCAAAAGTTCAATACTACTTTCAGCCAAGACTTTTGTAGTTGCTTTTCTTTTATACAATGTGTCTCATCATGCTGAAAAATACAAGTATTATCCTAAAATTGAACCTGAACTGTTGAGAAAAGGTGTTGATGAAGCACGTTTTGGTACCTTCTTTTGTTCATGTGAGTGTTATTAGGCAGAATTGTTAGTACTCCTTTTTCCTTAGATCAGAAGCAGCCCCAAACATGGAGAATTTCCCGATGTTTTATCATGGGTACCACACAGGACTTGTGAAACACCCCTACTTTTATTCTCCTAACGAGAGATCTTCCTTAAGCTCCCAACAAGAAGACGGGACCTTATTCAGAGAATATCCCTTTCCCCAGCCTTCAAGACCATTTTTTATATTTCCCTCAAAAGTGAAGATTATCCGTAAGGTTATTTTTGATAGTAAGGACAACATATGTATATCTGCCAACTAAATCGTTACCAAACATCTTTTTCACCAATATGTTTGTAAAGGTGTGTAATAACGTTTTAAAATGTTGAAATTCAACTCCCGTGGGAAACCCTGAAAAGTCTGCGCAAGTTAGGGTACCGATAAATGATTGTCGAAATATCGTGTTTTTTTTTATCTGATCTTAACTAAATTATGAGGGGTCAAATAGGGGTTTTTCATGATTCGGAGTTGATTTTTAACATATATATATTTCGCCACAAACACTCATTTGTGGAAAAATAAATTCTAAATATATTTTATAATCTACTTTGTAGACCATTGTAGTCTAACAATATGGAGGAAGGCGTTACTCCACCTATGCTCAATTGCCTTATCTGTGCAGGCCCGGATACACCAGCTCAGAGGCTCATAAAGGCAACTACAAAGGGTTACTCTAATTTTTTAAGCATTCTTGGAACGTATGAAGGAGACTCAAACAGGAGAAAAACTGAGTTACCACATGAAGTGTAAAAATGATTTGTACAACAACTTTGTTGAGATAACCAAGAAGTCAGCACAAGCATCAAATACAGAGAAGGAGTAATCAAAGTTGAAGAGAAAACGCACTTGCTCTGAGTTCAGGGCATCTACTGGCTATAGTTCTAGAAGTTCAAGGTCAGTTCACCTCCTGTATAAGGATGTATGCATTGTTTGCAACCAACCCGCTCAGCTCTACAAAAATAATCCGGCAGAAGCTAGAATGAAATATAGACTGCCAGATAAGTTGACTGCAGATAAATTGGAGGCAAGCTTGCTGAAGACATCACGGAGTGGCGGGGATGACTGGGGGCACTAAAGTCACTGGACGCCTGGAAGAGATCAACGATTTGTTAGAAGAAGAAACACTGTACCATTTGCGGAGCCAACGTCTTTTTGACAGATGTGACCATTACTCCAAGACTGAAGAGGAAGGCAAAAAGAAGAGAGGACAGAGGAAAATTGATAAGAAGCGAGAGGCAGTTTTAATTGAATTCTGCGAATGATTTGACTCAGAATTAGAGCATGGAGCGATGACGCTTGACCAAGTCCATGAAAACCTGCAGGAGTTTGATCAGTCACCAGATAAGAGTCTCTCTTATTCAAAGTATTGACTACTGAAGATAAAATTCTAAGAGAAATACCATGACACCTTGTATTTCACAACATAGGAGAGAGGAACAGATGTGCGAGAGCATCATGCTATTGTTGAACATGGAAATTAGAAGACTCCGATCATAAAGACAGCTATCAAGCTCATATGCAATGACATTGCCATGAATGATCTAGATCCAAAGTCACACCCTACCACACACCTCATGAATGACATCAATAGTCAGCTGGAACTTCCTTGTTCATGCAAGCCTTCAGATGTTCCTGAGACCAATTGTCAAGACAGACGACAGAGTTGCTGTTTGGGGGCAGAACTTCATTAAGGCATGTCGACCGCGGTCAGGAGTATTGACACACCATAGATTTGGGTTAAAATGGATGCCCAACAAGTTACACCGGTTGGGTACACTGAATCTTACTCGGAGACACAAAACTACAAATACTGCTTCCTTAATGGTTGGAGTGGAGATTATGCCTCAGATACTTCTGGCATTCTTGACACCATTGTAAAAGAAACCGATGATCAGAGCAATGGTGAGGTTGCGGTTGATGCTGCACTTGAGGATCAATCAGTAATGACAGCCAGTGAAAGTGGAATGTCGAGTAACGATAAGGTGGTCTCTATGGAGGTTGGGAAAACAAATAATGCATTCACTCAGTTTGTTGGAGACAATATAGATTTAAACATTGTCTCTATTCATGGAAATACTCCCTTCTATTTAATGGGTTGGATCAAAGTCACCTCTTCAGCACCATCTTTGTCAGATCTACAGACAACAACAGCTGTTCCCAGGGTCAAGTTGATGGCACTCGACAAAGCTAAGTTCCTGAGAGGAGCTGAAGAGAAGATTCTTTCATTTACCAACAGGAAACACACAGGAATAAACACCATCATGTTTCTCCCCATCGCTGAGTTCTCCTCCTCCCTGGCTAATGACCAGCCACTTTTCACTCTGTGGAGTGGATGGGGGATCAAAGCCCTAGATCCGAAGTTCCCACATTCCAACTGGAATGGCTGGATGAAGCGAATCCATGCATATGATGCAAAGCAGAGCACACAGATCGACTTCCTCCTAGTTATTGAAGGTGACCCTAATGACCTAAACACCATCTTTACCACTCTCAAAGAGTGCATACGGCTCTCTGCTCCCAGATTCGCTATAGTGAACTTTGATCTTCCGATTTGGCTGAAGGCTGTGGATATCATAAAGCAGGCAAATATACCCGTCATTGCAAAGTTGGGTGGATTTCATCTGCTGAACTCTTATCTTGGATCAATAGGTAACACCATGCAAGATTTTGGACAACTAGAGGTGATCCAGATAATATATCCTGGAAGTATGACAGCCAACCACATCATGGATGGTGCATGTCTTGACAAGGCAATCCGTGCTCACCTCCTGATCGAGGCAGCCATCTATCAGCACATCATGAAACCAGCCTTCACTAAGGAGGAGTATACAGCGGATATGGCATCCACACATAAACAAGACTACATTAAATTTGCAATTCATAGAGGATGTAACTCAGATTATAAAGTGTGTTGCATAAAGGGGGCCGAATTTGAATTGGGCGACACTTTTGTGTTTTGAAATTTGAAGGCATGATTTTATCATGTTTGCTGTCTCTCTTCACACCGATTAATAGTTCTTTGTTTGTTTTTCGGAATACTTGCGTACAGTGTCATGGAGTAGTTTATTACTGAGTAGCGCGTTCTAATCGTGAAGACATTTTACCAAAACGGAGAAAGTGCGACGCAAACAGTTCGATCACTTTGTAACATTTTAGGGAGAAATGCAGTAGCCAATGGGTCAACGGTTCGCAGGCTAATGACGAAGTTTAAAACAACTGGTTCAGTTGCAACGGCCAGACTCGTTCTTGTCGGACAGAGCAACACATTACTGTTGTGCGACTACAGTGTCACGCTGAGTCCGGGAAAATCGATTCGCCGACATTCGCACCAGTTGGACATCCCTACCACTTCATTACATCGAATTCTACATAAAGATCTCAATATGTATGCGTACAAAATTCAACTTATGCAGCATCTTCAACCACCTCACCACGAGAGGCGGAAGCAATTTGCTGACTGGGTTGTGGAGAGACTTGCAGCCGACGAAACTTTTGCAAAGAAAATCATCTTTAGTGAAGAGACCCACTTCCACTTGAGTGGATTTGTCAATAAACAGAACTGCCTGATTTGGGGAAAAGAAAATTCTCGAATAATGCAAGAGCGTGAAGTGCATCCACTGAAAGCGATTGTGTGGTGTGGTTTTTGGGGAAGGTGGAGTACTTAGACCGTTTTTCTTTGAAGATGATGAGGGCATGCAGTTGCCATTAATGGAGAACTTTACCAAGATATGATATCCACTCAGTTATGGTCGAGCCTGGAAGATAAGGAAATTGACAACCTCTGATTTAAACAGGATGGAGCGACCTGCCACACTTGGCGTCAAACGCTTGCATTACTCAGCGAAAAATTTCCCTTGTTGTTTCTTTTAATGGAAGTATGTGAACTCACAGGTATACGCCAAAAAACCACGCACAATTCTTGAACTCAAGGGTCGGGCATAAATATATGCAGACTCAGTGAAGGTGGACATATGATCGACATTGTGTTTCATACTTAAATGGGAGACATAACTCATTAGAAATATACTGAATATAACCATGTTTATAAAAATTCGTTTTAATTATTCACCTTTCAAATTAGGAGCCCTTTAGGCAACAGCTTGTGTCGAGGTTTAGTGAATGGGTAATCCCAGAGTCACTTCTTGAACATATATTTTATTACTGGACCAGGGTGAAGCGGAGGTGAAGTGTATCCAATACACCTACCGTAGCCACTTCTGGTGAATAAGAATAACCCCGGTGGTTCCCTTTTGATCAAATTTAAAATAATGATCCCCTGAGTGTGCCCTCACTCAGTAAAAGCCAGTCATGGGTGGACTTGTGTAATATTGAGATTTAAGCCGAGTGGATTGCTTATTAATTGTCAAAGGATCGTCCAAAATAGTTAAACACACAGATACAAAAATAATCTTTAATATACATGAATTAGAAATATGAAACAGCGTATATAGGTATAAATAGAATTAATCTTTGCACTGAATAATTAAGTCTACAAAAATGTCGTGGGGATTACTTGAAAATTACTCACTAGGGTGGTTGCATCTTAATGGCACCAGACAGAACGAATAGAATAATATTATTGAATTAAGCACTGAATTAATCATTTATAATAGTTGAGGTTATGGGCTCGGGATGGGAATTCTAGTTAACGAATAAACTGGTGAAGTTAGGGCAGGGGATAATTCACTTTAACGATACCTTTGAGTTCGTAAGTATTTTTGAGAATGACGGTGAAGATCTTCTTCTGGTGACGATGATCGCCCATAATCCGGCCGTCAGAGGTTGCCGAATGAGAAGTTAATCCTAGACCTATGATATAATGATCCTATGCCGGATCACGAAGGCGAGCCAAACTGTCGCTAAAATCGGACTTCTTCTTCCTCAAAGTGACTGTCCCATTATTCGGCTCCTGGAGTGGGTAGCTAAAGCCGATTACCTAGCTACGTCTAAGGGTAATCTGCAGAGGGAGATCCTGTGTAACCTCTGACTCTGAAGGGGGAAGGGGGGTCTGCGAGAAGTTTGGCACCTACAAGTACCGTGACGGCAACATACCAATTCTCCGAGAAGTTTGGCACCTACAAGTACCGTGACGGCAACATACCAATTCTCCGAGAAGTTTCTTCCTTGCAACGGGCGAACTGTTTCTTTTGTGGAATGAGCTCTCCTCACAACGTAGGTCCAAGATCTGCCTGACTTCAGGGAGAATTTTCCATTTTATTTCCATTACGAGCAAAAATCAGAAGAGAGCACCGAATTCTGCTAAAATCCGTATCGCTGTGTGAAAGATCTTTTCATATGCTGCCAGACAGAGTAAATCCTTCACACGTTCGAGCTATCCTTGCTCCACATCGCGGTTTACGACAGCTAGCAGGTGTCCTTCGAGGCCGATATTTTCCTGAGCGACCGGTCTCAAATTTGGTTATCTCTTTGTTGAGAAAAGGGGCACAGGGAATTCGAGGCGAAAGGCAAATTTGGAATACGGGAAGGACGCGCTGCTTGTGTCGGAGTATTTCTTCGTACACTAATGTACGCAGTATTTAAATTTCTACAGCCTGTATATGTGTCACGAGGAAACACAACCTTCCAGGCACGAATGGCGACAAGAAAAATCGAGAATATCAAAGATTATGAAAGAAAATGGAAGATTCACACAAACAACGACCAAGATACGGGTATCCCTCCTTTAGAAAAAAGTAGACACCATCAATAATGAAGAGATATGATACAATTACAACAACAAAGAAAAGAGTGAGAAAACCAAAAACGGGCTAAAATACACTTTACCACTTTAAAGGACTGAACAAGAATAATAAGAGGAAGATATATCACGCGTTAGTTCTGTCTGTGCTATTTCATTCAGCGACCCCTCTTTACACATCTTCCAAGACCAACATCGTCACGTTGCAAAGGGTGCAAAATAACTCACTCTACGGAGAAACCCAAGCACTACAAAGCATCGCTACTCCACAATCTGGCTAAGATCACGCCAGTAAATATCATCTTAGGAAAAGGAGGAAAAGAAATATGGCCTCCCAAAAGGCAAAACGAGCTTGCGACGTATAGGAAAAAGGATATTGCATCTCATCATCGCAATCTTCTACCACTCAGGAAAAACAAAACAAGGGGAAATCGGTGTCCCACTGAGGTCCCTAGCCTTTTTGATGCGACAAACTATAAAATCTAACATATATATACCAATGGGGCTCACCTCTATGGGAAGCTACCACACACTTTCAAATAATATATTTGCCAAAGTCCTCCCAAGAGTTAGCTCGGGAATTATTTTGTTTTTGCAAACACATCATAACTATTCGGCCGATTCTAATTTGAAACCCTTATGTTGTTGTACATTCTCTTTCGAATGATATAATCAACAAGGTCCTATAAAGGTTACTCTGGGAATTATTGAAAGTTTTGAATATCATATATAAATCGGATAAGTGAGGGCACGCGACTTTTTTGGTAAGCAGACCTTGTTTCATACGTGCCCCATAATTTTGGCCAAGGCTATATATATATATATATATATATATATATATATATAAATTGGATAACCTCACAAAATGTCACCTGAGGGGAGCTACAAATGTGATTTCAAATTAACTCATTGGAAAGAGAAAAAAACAACGGATTACAAGAAACAGAAAAACGCATTTATAAATAACAAATCTCTGGCGATTTAGAGAAATAACTAACAATGAGTACGATTACACGTGACTTGTTGTTGATATTGGTTGAAATTTCTAAGAATAATAAACCAAAAGAGTTAGGTCAGATCAAAGGGAAGTGTGGAGATTAAGACATTTCAGAAAATCGGTTCAACAAAAATATAAGATAAAGACATTATGGAGGGATTAAGATTATAAATATTTAGGTCATAGAGAAGAGACAAAAGAGAAAGAAAGAGCGAGATAAAAGGGATAAGACGGAAGAGAAAGAGGATAATAAAATAGAACTACAAACAATAACGATATATTTAATCGTTAATGATTTTATTATCAGATCATGGAGTTTAAACAATTCGGTGCTAATATTAAAATTAGGAGAAATACTTCTAAAGGTAGGGGAGACCGGGGCTAGTTGTTACAATTTTATTATTTTTACCTCTAATTCAATAACTAATGAAGAAAACTTTAAAAAATTTATGCTGTGAAAAGGTTATTATGTGTGTTATCATAATAATGTAACAAAAAGGTTATATACTTTATAATTCGTGTGATATAATTGAAAATAGCAGAAAACCTTTTGTATACAATTTGCCCCATATGTGGGTCAAGTTGTTACATACCATGATGTATATTGTTACAAAATATGAAAAGAATCACATCCTTTAAAAAACAAAGAAATCAGTTATCACTTCATTTCACATAGGTCACATACATAATGAGCACTTTCATTTGTGCAATTTTAATGGGCCCAATCTTTTCATTTGATGCACTGCACCCATTGCTCCTCTGAGGCTGAATTTGACCATTCACCACCACATGCAAGACACCAATAATCTTTAATGTTCTTTCTGTTTTATCTCTACCAGACTTCAGAAACCCTCTATTGTTCAGATTCTTTTTACATGTTTTACTCTTGAGCCTTTTTCCTTGTGAATCCTCATTTTGTTCCTGTAGTTTCATCTTCACAGGTGTATCTGTTAGGATTGCTGTGTGGCGTTTTCTTTTGTTGCATCTTGGGCTAGCTTTTATAAATGGTCGCAGGTCCTCGGAAGTTTTGATTTCTCCTGTAGGTGTTTGTTCTGTCTTTATAGAAGGTGATTAATATATGTAAGGCCTATCTAAACCATCCTTGCTTGTACTTGGAACAAGGTCTGGAATCATATTCTCAAGGTTTGTTATGTGCTGAGGAGTTGGATGGTCTTGAAGAGGTTCACAAGTAGGTATCTTGTAGCCTATGCAAACTTCAGTAGGCTGTAATGTGCTTTAACCATTTGGGGGGCAAGTTGTTACTGATTGTAACAACTAGCCCCGAAGGAATTATTTCCCTTCTCCTCATAAATATTACTATTCACTTAAAATATGGGAAAATGAAGTCTATTCACATATAAAACATGAAGACAGTTATTTCGTAAAATCACATTATTTTTCATGAATATGAGTTTCATTAAGGTCTATGAAAATAATACGAAAGGTCAGAATACTTAGTTAGGGTATCTCCAAACAGTTTTTTGCTTGTAGTTTCACTGACGGGTGATCAACCTGATTAGCACTCAACGAGGACAAGGCTGGTACTGACGCCTAAACGTCTCAAGAACCCCGGCGCCAACTATTGCCATATGATGAAGATATTGACAATGCATCAACCTCCTCCTGCATGCACTTAACTGTACAGGTAATTAATCTAGTCACAAAAGTTGAATTGAGCAAAATTCAAATTAAGATTATGATTATCTTAGACCATGTGAAGATACAAAGAACGGTTGTTTTACCCTCACTTACCATTATGTTGATTTCAACGGAGTCCAAAATATACCAATATGTTCATAATCATTCTGAAACAACCACTACGCTCAACCATATATACGCTCCCCCCTGTTTTCAATACCACAGATAAACTTTAAAGGAGTCGAGGGAGACACGAAAAATCTTCAGAATAAGGTAAAACCAGCAGATTACGTGGATGGAGCTCTCCAAATGCACACACGCATGAGCACACTACACGAAAACAATAAACTAATACCACTCAATACATAAATCCACCCCCGCTTAACACGACAGTTGGGGAAGCCCGCAAGAGACCCACATACATCCATATATACGACAGACGTTGCGATGACATTAAGATATAGCGCAGCCCTCGACCACCCTCACCCAACATCTATCCACCTATAAGATAACATCAACACGAACAATGCGTCTCCATAACACACGCCTCTCCTCCCCACCCCATCCCCTCGCTGCCCCCATCGAACGTGACCTTAAACTCACGACAACACCATGCATCAGTGTCTATCTTCCGACCTTTCAACTCTATATATCCACTCAAAATTTTTTTTCCTCTTCTACTACACGATACCCCTCTCCTGTTCTTCCTATTGACGTGACTCAACTCAAGATTCTTACTATTGTAAAGAAGAGTGTGGATTCTTTAGAAATAATTCTTTCGCAGACTTTAGACAGTTTTGAATTAGATGATATAGGGTAAAATAGTTTGTGGCTAATTTTGAAGTTTTTGAAGAATGCTTCATCAAAGAATTCGACCCTTACGACGTGGAGTTGACGGAAAAAATAGAATAAAAAAATCAAAGGGTTGACATTATAATTATAGCGAGAATAAAACTGAATATATGAAAAGATGTTAGTAGATTTACGATAAATGGAATATGTAATGGCTGGGTTGGAAACGGGGCCTTATTCTGAAAGGAAGTGAAAGAGGTGAAAAACAAATAGAAGAATAGTTTGTCCGATAATTAAGAATGTGAATGACAGGGTAACTGTGAAGAATAGGGAACTCAAATAGATAGGAAAGCAGTATGGTGGGTTAAATAATGTATGAAGTGGTGCATTGTTAGATGGTGTGTGCAGTCATTGAAAGTAAAGCGTGCGTTCTGGTGAAAGATGGCCGGAGTGAGTGTTTTGATATCTTGGGGTAGTGGGAAGATAAGGTGGTGTGATGTCACATTTATTGGTTGGAGTACTGAAAGAAGTTAGGGTAGGAATGAGGAAAAGGAGGATGAGATTAGTGACGAAGGTGAGGTATGGGCTTTTAGTTGTATGTTGGTCCGTAGGTCAGTCGGTCGGATGGCAACCATTTTACTTTTTAATGAGTTTTTGAAAGTTTTGAAGATCGTAAGGTCAAATATGTTTGTTAAATGATAATATATGTTTGTTAATTTTTTTCTCAAAATTATTGAAATAATTGAGAGTACACGACTTAGGTCTGTTGACCTTGTTATTAATGTGGATGACCTCGTGATGGTGGCTGAAAGTAAAATGGATTTAAAAATGTCGATCGGAGTGTTTGGTAGAGTAGGGGGTGAGTGGGGGAAGGGGTTAAAAGTTAATGGAAAATAACATAGGGTAAAGGTGTATGTGGGTGAAGATGGGTGGGTGTGATTTTAGAGACCGGAGTGTGACCTTTGAACAATTGTGACCACAATGTTTTAAATATTAGGAAGGCTTCGGTTGTCATCAGAGTGTAAATGGTAAATGTTTAAATGTGGTAGAAAGGTGCAAGAGAGTATGCTGGTAAATTGGAGTGAGAGTAGGATATGGAAGAAGAATGAAAGATGTCGAGTCAGAGTGGTGTAAATGGACGGAGGGGGACACTGAGTTGGCAAAGTTTAGATAGGGTGAGGTACGAGTGGACAAAAGGTAGTAGTGGTGTAAGGAATGATGTAACAGTGTTGTGATATGGTATGGGCATCTCAATAGAATGGATGGATAAACTTGTGAAGAGCATATAAGAGGCTGAGTGTAAGTGTGTGAGCTGGAAGAACGTGTAAAGGGCGAGTTGATTATGTGAATAAATATTTGAGAGAGAGGGGGGGGGGCTGATCAAGGAGTAAGGGAGATGATAGTGTGTGAGGTAGGGGGGTATTTGGGGCCTTATCACCTCGATAGCACATCGCCCCCAATCGCAATGAAAAGCAAATTTGGTGTTGAAAAGATGTGGAAGTTATGCTTTGATAGGGAATGAATGGATGGGAGGGAAGGGGAGAGCCCATTTTTTAATGGCTTTGATATGCGATGCCCCTAATTTGTGGGAAAGCAATGGATGATAATGATTTTGATGCATTTCTGTGGCGCACTTCAGAGGAGGAGGCCTTCGCCGAGCGACTCAATGAAGGCTTAAAGAAAGAAGTGAGCTCACGAACCTCATTTCACTTCCAAGAATTAAACTGAGAGATGCATTTATTAATAACTTTGAGTTTTAACCATATAGGCAGTTAGTACTTACTACCATAGAAGCTTCCCACTGCTAAAGGTGTAGCTAAGGTTTCCAGTATAATTTTTTATTCTATTAATTTCCTATTCCAAGCTTTCTGCAGGAGTCGCAAGCTCGCTTAAATGTCCAGATTTTTGTACCTGTTTGAAGGTATGACTGGAAATTCTAGTTGCTCTAGATCTGACAACACTATTGCTCATTATTTTCGTCGTTGCAATGTTAATTTTTTGTCCACCTGTAATAATGGCTTCGAGGCAAACAATACGATGCCACCCATTAATTCGGATTCCTTTTTTTTCTTCCAGTCCAAATTCCTGGAAATCTCCTCACGTACCGCTGATTGTGGGGATGTAATCCACCTGCTTCTCCCGTTTGTGTTATTTGTATTTTATTCCTGACCGAAAGCAGCTTTGCATGACGATGAGGTACGAGAGTATGTCAATATACGTCCTTTTAATTCATTATTTTTGTAGTGTTCTTAAGAACATAATTGTTCTTTTTTTTTACTGAGTTGAAGGCTTTTACATAGTCTACGAATGTTATGTAGAGATTTATTTCGTATTTATTTGCTCTGTGCAATAATTGCTGAACAAACTGTAATTGATCGATCCTAAATACCTTAGGTTTGACTCCTGGGTGTAGGTCATTGTATGTATTCGAGTGTATGTCTGTGTTCGTTTTGACTTTTCTAAGTAACTTGTATGTGGCTGATTGGCTTGTAATTCTTTAAATCTTCTCTAGCGTCTTTTTTTTTAAAGTACAACGGAAGGGTTGGACCTAGCCATTGGAATCCTGCGTTCTCTTAAAAGATTGTTGTAAACAGCTTAGTTAGTACTTTAGCTAGATATTCACCCCAAACTTTTATAAGGTTGATTGCTACCACAATCCAGGTTTTTTATAACTTCCACGCATTTTAACTTTCTCCATTTTCTGCGTGATACAGCCTCATTGTTATTGCGCTTGATTTCGAAGGGGAAAATAGGATGCTGTAAATCAGGTACAAAACTTCGTTCTTCTTTAAGGGAGTGGGGGATTCTTTCTCATATATTGAGATGGGATCTGTTTTATGGTAGCCATTGTTACGTATATAAGTAAATCTCCGTTATCTTCGATCTTTTTCTCTAATATTTTTGTTTATATTTTCTTTCTTTTTTTTCCGCGTCTCGCCCAATTGAGTGACATGATTCTTATTATGATATTAGTATTTTTATGCTTGCCATATCATTTGCATTTCTCCCCCCCCACCCCCGAATCCATTGTGAAACTAAGGAGGGTGTAGTAGAGTTGTGTACCCCCACAATACATAGAAAGGCAAGTTTTCTATTTAGGTTTATTTTCCTTCCACACTTTTTTTCACTTATCCTAACCTCTTTACCCACGAAGTTCTCTCCTTCATAATATTTCTGGCGGAAATACGTCGGGTTGTACTTTAGCGGGGTCTTTTTCGGAACGGACCCTGCACCGAATTAGGCATTCGAGGCTATCGTGGGGTGTAGATTAGGTGAAAGTTAGGCTATGGCGTTCGAGGCTCGTAGTGAGGTTAGGTTAGGGTAGGATAGGTTTTGGAGCAGGGAACTGGTGCATACTTCTTGCTGAAAGTTTTTCCAATCATTTATGGCTTCTGATGACAATTTAAGCTCTTTAACACAATAAAAAAAATAGTAGTTGCCAACCCTTTACACCTAGCGTTAATGGAATAAACGATTGATAATTTGTATTCTTCTAACCAAATGTCTTTTCGCAATTCAACATTGAAATTACATTCACGCTTATTACATCGCCAATGGCAGCGCGAAGATGCTAATGAAAGATTAATATTATGTCCATTTTGCAAAGTGGCTGTCCGAACCTAACCTAAGTTTAACTTAACCTTAACGTCGCGATAACCTTGAACGCCTACATAATTCGCTGCCCAGGCCTATTCCAAAAAAGACCCCCTTTATAATAGTAATATAAATACTCCCCATTTGAAATCTTTGTTGTGATAAAGCATTACTTTACTCAACTCTACAGATACATAGCTTTCTTTATGGACATAAATACTGACGATAAAACTCAAACAAGCGGACTTAAAGATAACGAAGGGTGATCTTAACTCTATGGAAGTCTATTAACAAGTTGTAAATGCCAGGAACTCGGTTTTTTATTGTTTTGTTCGTGTCTTATTGTTTTTAGGCGGAATTAGCCTAGCAATGTTTAGACCTATTAAAGTTAGGTCCAAAAATCCTCTTCCGAAACGTGTTCGAGACGAGTTTCGTTCGTGTTAAATTGTCGTTTCGCGCCAAAATTCTCCGGCGTTGAGTGAAGCTCTTTTACGGTGTTTTGATGTTATTTCGGATTTGGTTTTTGTCTTTATTGTTATATTCCTTTCAAGGTTGTTTCCCTTTTGTTTTGTTTTTGTGAGGGGGAGTTTGTTTAAGAGAAACAGAATGGGAAACTTGGAAATTTATGGGATAAAGGGGGCTCCACCATACAACCTCTCGTGGCAAGGGGGAAATGAAGAGGTCTCATTATGGAGGCAACTAAGAGCGCCTTTAGAAGAGTCACTTACCAAGTGGTGGTAGGGCGTTTGCGAGCAGGGGATAGTAGTTTCATGGGGTCTCGGATCGTGACCCTGGGGAGAAGGACTCCCGTGCAGGAGATCCTCGAGCGATTCGATGTACTCAATGGCGTTTCTCAGGATCTCTACCTTAGGCATCCTCTGATTGGGGTTCGGGCAGGTCCTCTTCTTCAGCAATTCGAAGGCTTCGTTTACCTGCGTCGGGAGGATGAGGAACTTTAAAGGCGGAAAAGATATAATAAAAAAAGGAGACTAATCGGAGCGATCGGGAGCAGGGCGCAAAATCCTAAATATCGGACACAATTTTTAGTCCATTAAATTCCGTTGTCTTATTTCGGTACTTACACAGACTATATATTCGAACACGAAACATGTCGGTAGAACCCGGACTAAAACATCAAAGATGTCAGTAGAACACATATTCGAACATCAAACATGTCAGTATACCCCAGACTAGAACATCAAAGATGTCGGTTGACCCCCTATTAGAACATAAAACATGCCGATGTCCCTCCTCCCAGCCATAGTGTTTGCAGTTAAGCATCGTGTGGCCCTTCTCCTGGCCACAGTGTGCACCCAGTTCTGCTCCGCCTTTGCCATACTGTTTGCAGGACCTACGACTCTATACCTTCCATTATTTTCGATCTTCTAAGAGCTCGCCCTAAGATCCCTCCTTAGCCTATTCCTCTTTATTACATACCCTAGTCTCCCTCCCAACTTTTCCTCTTACAATCCAGAGAGGTTCTGTTGTCTATGTGCAATTTCGGCTTCTTACCAGGACCTGTTCCGAGAGTTATGCCATAACGCGAGGTCCTTACCTGCTGCTGGGACGATAGCCAGATGGCTGGGGCAGGAATTAAGTGTGGGTGGTGCTTGGATACCAACTTCCTTCACAGTTTTCAGTGCACATACGAAGTGGTTATCCCCGCCCCATCCTTTATGGGTTAAAGCGCAGGGACAAAGTCGCTAACATCTGCTGGCCGAGGATGTATACATGAGCCTGATGGTTTATGATCTTATAGGGACTTTACCTTTACACTGAAAGCATTGTGGTCATAGTATCTTTTTCTATGCTTTTTTTTTAAACCGTTGGTATGGCTATAACCGAAATAAATCAAGTAAAGAACTCTGAAGTAAAAGGAGAGCCGCCTACAAGCGCGGGCCTCGTCTTCACTAGGTGCTTGAGAAGACGAGATGACAAGAGCCACCCGTTTGACTGGTAGAAGGGCTCGCCTAACACCACTCCCGACCGGTAAGGGTTTTTTTCTTTTAAATCCTTTGTAGCCACCCGCGGGCAGCCCCAGCTTCCTCAAAAAAATGCTCCACCACCATATGCTTTTTCAGGGCCTCCTACAAACTCATAGCGTTGAGAAGGGATTCTCCCTTTTTTATCTCTCTGGGTAAGGGAGTTTTCATCTTACCAGTAGTGCCCCTCTACTTTTTTCTTTCGCAGAGATCCGCTAAACCAGGGAATAAGAACTTGCGAAACAGGCGACCCAGACTTGACTGCTTCCTGTACAAGGGGCTCGATTGGAAAAAAGTCTGAGATGGGTGAGAGGCGGCGGCGTTCATTGGGTCATGTATCCTATGACATGTTGGGAGCCGGCGTGCGCGGCCGTCAATAAATTCCGATGGAGGTGGACTCACCGGCTCCTAAGACATATCACTTACCAGTATGCTTTAGGTCTAGAGAGTCCCCGGTCTTGATCCCTACACCTTGCGAAATGACCAAAGGGAGGCCCCTCCCGAATTGAGCGAGGACCCGAAGGTGTCTCCGCCACACACGACATGGTCTTTTTTTTTAGGGTCTCCTGTATCCGCGCCATGGACATTCTCCGTTCCGTGACGTTCAGCGCTTGGGGCGCTGATAGGACTACTGCCCTACTTTTTGGGCGAATCTTGGTTCGTTCGAAGCTCGACTACGGATGCGAGTTTTATGCATCCGCAGCCGAGCGTTTATTGCGGAAGGTGGATTCGATCCACCACACCGGCCTTCGCCTTGCGACCGGTGCCTTCCACACTTCCTTCATTGAGAGCCTGTTGGTCGATGCTGGGGAGATGCCACTCGCTCTGCGCCGCGTGCAGTGCATCACCCGCCTGTACGCGCGAGCCCGGCGCCTCCCTCAGTCGCCAAAAGCTCTCACTGCTTCCGCAGCTGATCTCGATGGTGCCTATGCCGCCGAGAGACGCCAGTCATACCCTAAGCCCTTTGGGTTTAGGGCCAGGAAACTCCTTCGAGAGCTAGACATAGCTCTCGAGCCGGTGGCGCCCCTGGTTCTGCCCAGGACGCCACCCTGGAGGGTACCACATTTGGCTATTTGTCACCACGCCTCTGCTCTGAAAGCTTGTACGGCGCCGTGAGTATTGCGTTCGACCTTTTTGAAGCACATATCGTGTCACGCTGGAACCGTGCCAGTGTATACGGATGGCTCCAAGTCCCAAGAGGGGGTCGGCTTCCACGCCGTATCCTCTCTTTTTGAAGTCAGCGGGGCTCTACCAGGCGCTGCGTCTGTCTTCACGGCCGAGCTGGTGGCAATACACCACTCGGTACGGGAGATTACGCGACGTGCCCGGTTCGGAGACCGGATTGTGATTTGTAGCAACTCACAAAGCGCTACAAGCGCTCTCCGGACATTTGAATCTCTGCATCCCCTGGTTCTCGATATCCGTGACGCCACGGTTTTGGCGAGCCGAGTGGATGTCGAGATTATCTTATGCTGGGTTCGTGGACATGTAGGAATTGTGGGGAATGAGCGCGCCGATGAGGGCGCCAAAGAGTCCGCGAGAACTCTGCGACCGGACCAGCGTTTCGCTCTTCCTCACACCGACTAAATGGCAGGAATACGGGCAGCTCTCCTAGCTGCTTGGCAAAGAATATGGGAGACGGTCGAAGAGAACTTGAAGTTGCGTGCCATTGCGCCGTGACTGTTCCCATGGACCTATCCCCCAATGCCGCCACGGCTGCAGGTCGCTTTCTGTCGTCTCCGAATCGGACACACTCGTGTGACGCATCGCTATTTGATGGAGCGCTCACCTGCGCATTATTGCAACGACTGCGTAGTCCCATAGACTGTTCGGCACATTCTTGTCGAATGTCCCAGTCTGGGTGATCTTCGCGCACGATACCTGTCCCGGTACCGTGATGGGCGGGGTCGCTACCGCCTGTCCCTTGTACTCGGGACGAGTGCGTGCACATTGACTGGTGGACTTGTTGACTTTTTGGGGGAGGCCGGCCTTCTTCTTTTCATTTACCCAGGTTTAACTGTTGTTTTTGTTATTGTTTTTGTTATTGTTATTGTTATTGTTATTTCTTTTTATTGTTGTTTCCTGTTCAATTTTTTTAAAGTAGCCTAGAACTAGGCTGTTTGTTTACGGCGACTTATGCCTAAGTCGGCAGTCGCCAGATAGCCCCTTAAATAATAAAAAGAAGAAGATTTCTGAAGAACTAATTGTCCGTAAATTATCAATGCAATCAGTAATAATAAAGTTAAAGGACTTGTGGACAACTGCAATTTTTTTTCTATTTCTGGTCGTTCTCGAAATTTCCACTCCCCACGGTTAAGAGGAATTTCAGATCTGAAAATAATAACCCAAGGATAACTAGAAAGAGATAAGCGATCAGTTAGTTTAGGGAGGCTTCGATGTTAGGTTGAACATTGTCTAATATGTTCCATATCACGGTTATGCATCAGCGTTGTCCAATGAAAAAAACGTTCATTGAAAGGCATTCATTTGAAAGCCTATCGGAAGTAAGCCAAAGATCCTTTGGATTAAAAAAAATCCCCGTTATAGGCACGGCAATGTGCCTTCCTGCCCGCCGTGCTGATGTGACTCGGTGCTCCGTTTGGCTCTAGTTTAGCTTCTATTCCTTCTTTCATTAATATATACTTTAATATATACTTTAATATATAATATATACTTTAATATATACTTTCTGTACCAACTCTATTCTTTTTTATCAACCTGGGTAGTTCGCCAAGCCTTGTACATGGAGGGGCTGTACGTCCTCTAGGCTGGAGTGCTCGAAACGAAGGTCTCGGTTACTGAGTTTACTTCGACTCGTGGCTCAGGCTTGGGGTAGCTAGTGCGTTACACCGATTCTTATATACACCCTATCCATTACGACGGTTCTTTTGTCGACCCTTTCATTGACCCCCTCTTCCAGTGTCTATGGATCTCTTCAGTGACGGCTAGTCGTTTTTTGGACAACGAACAATATTTATTATATCGATGTTGGGCGTGGTGATCCCGACCTTTCCGAGCCCTGTTACCAAGCTGGATCTGCCCCTCCGACCTGCCTATCACGTCATTGGTAAGTTTTGGTCTGTGGTTCCCAAGGAGTGTAGTTTATGGCGTATACTGTCTGTCTCAACAACATCGGGAGGGCAGGCAAGGGGCCCTTCCAATCGCCCGGTACCTTGTTGGGGTCAAATTAGTGCCGTCGCGGGAAGGGGCACTGAATCTACTACTTAGCGGCAAGTTCCACTCCTCGTCGGATGCTCTGCTCTCCCTGGAAATTGCTATCTGCGAGGCCTTCCTTCGTGCGCAGCATTTCACCACAGGTTGATCTAAAGAAGGCCTATGATATCGCATGTCGATACGGTATCATGTAGAGCCTCGACACAAAAGAGAGAAGAGGCAGCCTCTCAATTTCTTGTCTGAGATTCTTTGACATACTCTATTCGGCGTACAGGTCGGAGGGTGTGAGGAGAACTCTGCGGTCCATTAGGGAAGGAAGATGGCGTCCAGCAGGAAAGTGTCATCAATTGTCACATACCGCGGCTAAGGTAGTGCATTTCTGTCGTCATCCAATGCTTCACCCAACTTGGACTCATTTCTAAATGGGGCTCGCCTGGATATGGTAAAATCGTGCCGCGTCCTTGGTCTTGATTTTTGACCAACGCCTCACGAAGGAGGGGCATGTTTGCAGTCTTAGGCTTACGTACTTCGGTTGTTGATATGGACATTTTTTACCTCTTCTATATTCGTTACAAGCTAGACTACGGCTGAGAGTTCTATGCGTCCGCAACCGAGCATGAACTGCGGAAGCAGGACTCGATCACCACACTGGTCTCCATTTGGCAACTAGTACCTCCTTGTCGATGGTGGGAAGATGCACCTCGCTTTAAGATGTACGCGCTAGCCCAGCGTATCGTCGGTCGCTAACGGCTCTCATTTCATCCGCGTCCAATCTCTACGGTGCCTATTCCGGTTTGCAACATTAATTCCACCCTAAACCTTTTGGGTTTAGACCAAGGCAACTACCTCAAAAGTACGACATGAATCAGGTTCGCCCTTCGGATTGCATGACAAAGAAGATCGAGAGCCACTCGACGCGAGCAACCTACCCAACGAATCGACAGCTTCATGTTGTTTTCCTCCGCCTCCGAATCGGGCACCTTCGCTAGACTCATTGCCCTCTAAGGGAAGAACCCCATGAAGCCTATTTTAACCAAGGCTTGGTCACCCAGGTTGTCCGGAACATTCCTCAAGAATGTGCTAAGACTATTTCTAGTTCTAAGACTGTGACATTCTCACAGAATGTCCCAGTCTGGGGTATCTTCGCGTGCGTTACCTGTCCCTTGTACAGCTTGTCTCTTGTACTTGGGACGAGTTCGTGACACTAAACTGTGGAGTTTTAGAACTTTAGAATAAGGCAAGCTTCATCTCTGGTATAAAGCTATTTATGGAGTTTGTGTGCATGCTCAGGCCCATGATGGAACATGCTGAACTCCGGCAACTGTCCATTTTTCACTGTTTATTTAGTTCTAGTTGGTTTTTGCTTTGTTTATTTATTGTCTTTTAAAAAATTAAATCGCGTATATAGAGGCTAAAAGATCATTTTTGAAAACTAATTTTGGCGCTTAAGCCCCTCCAAGTAGTAACCAGTTGAGTGCCATTAATAAAAACAAGGTCTGCTGACCCAAAAGTTGCGCGCCCTCACTTATTTTGATTTATGACCTTACGACATTCAAAACTTTCAATAATTCCCTGAGTGACCTTGGGGGGACCTTGGTAATTCTGTCATTCGAAAGTGAATATAAAACAACATAAGGGTTTAAAATTTCATTAGAATCAGACGAATAGTTATGATGTTATTGTCAAAACAAAATAATTCCCGGCCGAACCTTGGGAGGACTTTGGCAATTATATGTGTGGAAGAGAATGTAAAACAATATAAGATTTTCAAATTTCGTTAGAATCAGCCGAATAGTTATGATCTTATTGCCCCCCCCCCAAAAAAAAAAAAAAAAAATTCCCGGGTTGCTTTTTAATGGAATTTGAAGATGTGGTTGGTATTCTTAATGTCACTTCATAAATTCAATCCTTTCAATCTTGAGCATCAGAAAATTAGTTCACTTGATGGCATTGAAACATTGGCCTACTTAAAGTAAGCAACTCTTCTTCCTTCACCTTTTTGTTGCTTTTACTTATTGACTTGTCTATTTTACTCAAGTTAATCTCGAAAGCAAAAGTGATGTGGTCCAAAAGAAGTAATCATTTCTCTCTGACCTTTAATGAAAGCAAGTTCCTTCACAGAGATCTCCATCTCCATAAGTGATTTAAATTAATTTGATTTTCCATTTTGCAACCAGAACAGCCAAATTCACAGTAAAAGACAATTTTACACTTGCGCCTGATGATATTAACAGGTTGTATAGTTTTGTAATGAAAGTGTCTTAGACCTTTAGCTCTCCTCTCCCAAGGGATATGTTTTTGGTCTGCTCCTAGTTCTTTTGGATCCATTTGAGATTGTGACAATTGAATTTACAACGGGGGCTAGAAAATAACTGTTCCCTAGTTCCCACTTTTAAAGCCCTTTAGGGTAAATATCCTTTGCAAGATTGTCTGCCGGGTAGTTTCTCACATCCATATTATAGAATGTCAAACAGAGTTTACAATTGAGATGGCAACAACTCTGCTATTTTCAATTTAGGTGTGAAAATGTGCGAATGTCCTAATTTTAAAAGCAACTGTAGGTCAAATCCCACTGGTAGAATAATAATAATAATAATAATAATAATAGGTGTTTATAATCTGCCCTTCAGGGTTGTTAACCCTCCGATAGCGCAGGTTGTGTAGCGAGTGTAGAGAAAGTTTACGGGGGAGAGAAGGGAATTCTGAAGAGATGAGTCTTCGGCAGACGTTTAAAAGTAGCAAGGGAGGGAGAGGATCGGACTTCGACAGGAAGAGCATTCCAGAGTCTTGGAGCACAAACTGAGAAGTAATGGTCACACTTCGAGCAGAGGACAGAACGAGGAGTGTTAATGTCTATCTCAGTTAGTCGGGAAATCCAGCTGCGAGAACGTGTCTTAAGGATGAGAAATCCATTTTTTTTTTTTTTTCCAAAGTGAATATTTCGTCCGGCCGAGTGGAATCATCGCTTCCGATTACAGAGAAGTTAAGCGACATTGGCCGTGGTAAGTCGCCGGATGGAGTTTAGGTTGCCTTCTCGAATGCTGTTGTATTGTGTGGAGACTCATGGATCGGATCCCAGGTTTAACTAGGTTCCAGATTTGAAATATAAATTAGAAACTATTATAATTATGCATAGTAAGATATAAACGAATTATATTCGTAATAATTTTCAATGAATTATTTCAAATATAATGGAATATAATCATGCATAATTAATTATAATCATTTATAAACAAAGGCTTAAATTTATATTCGTATTAGCAATAAACAAATTTTTTTGCCTGACACTTTAATTAGGAGTTGCGGCAAACCTATGACAACAGGACCTAATTCTCAATAGTTCCTATGCGATCTCGCTGTTTGAAGTTTATCTCTAATTGCCATCTTACAAATCCACATTTTCTCTTCAAGCTCCTAATTGTTCCTCTGGAGGGCTGAGCTCTCCCCCTCCTTTCTCCAATCTTTCTATATAGTTTTGAATCAACACAAATCCACGCTGTCCTCTTAGGGTAGCTCTCAACTTGAGGGTGACACCTTGTCCTCCTGTGGTTTGAAGGCTAGGCAGAGTCAGCTCTAACTCACTGTCACGGACAAGGGGTCATGTCCCAACAAAGGCAGCAACTTTTCACCACGGGCTTGTACTCCCCCCCCCCCCCTTTCTCCCTGTGGGAGTAGCAGTAGGGTCTTGTTCCTCCGGAGGTTGTGGGGGAAGGTAGACTCGTCGTTTAATTATTTTATCGTCAATTCTAGGGGTCTCTTAAAGGTCACATTCGCACATACCCCTTTCAAGCGTCCGTCGGGGCGTGGCATCTCTCGCGATCTTCCGACGAAACCTCTTCACATCGATGAAGGCCGAACGGGGATTTATGAAACCTCATTAGTGAGGTTTACCTTTCTCAGTCCACCTGAGATCCCTAGCGAAAACCACCTGCCTGGAGTTCTTGTGATAGGACCGTAATTGAACGTAATTGGATATATGTTCTTCCCGTGTCCTATTTTAAACGTCTATTTGTAGTTATTAGAGCCAAATGTATTTAGTTTTCGGGTTTTATTTTATACTTTCAATATGTAGTACTTCGATGCATTTTTCGGTTGAGGGGGGTTGTATTTTAATTGGTAGTACGTGTATGGAGTTTTCGTTTTTCTATTCTTTCATTTGCAGTTATTGTAGGTTGTATTTATTATTTTTAAATTAATTTTGAATATATATATATATATATATATATATATATATATATATATACGATGAGTAACCTCATTGTAAACAGCTTAGTCAACGATCTTAGACTTACACCCCCTGATTAATGAACTTTTTCCCCCATTTTGTGTTTGTTTGTGTTTTTTTCTTTTTGTTACTTTCTGATCTGTGCGCTATTTATAGACTTCTGTAACAATTGCATTCCCAATATACGACTGAAGAGAGTATGATAAACTACATACTGAAACTAGTCTCGTAAATTAAACTTTTGGCTTCTATACAGTGGTTTCACTATCATATATATATATATATATATATATATATATATATATATATATATATATATATATATATATCAGAAGATGCACCACGCAATGAAACCCTTTTCGGAGTTGAACGTGGGTAGATTCAGGTTAAATCCTAGTTCTCCTGTTTCCTACCGTCCCACGTAGTCTCCTCCTTTGGTTAGTCAGGTTCGGTCTTTGCCACATTTTTCATTCCTCAAATTCAAGACTTAATCAAAGTCTCTTTAAAACTAGCAGAAACCTCGTTGGTATGTGAAACTAATACAAGAATGATAAAACTACTACTATTAGTAATAATCCTAATAATAGGAGTTAAATTATCCAACTAAATAAACATCTAATTACACACATTAAATATAATGACGCTCTCTAAATTAGTATAATTTGTCATTATTTGCGAATTATTATGAAAGGTATTCCGTAGCATGGGTATGTTGGATCAAAACCAGCTGCGAAAACTAGGAAATTGACTTCTCTGCCTCTTGTTAATAGGGGTGGTTATAGGCCGGCACGTTTGTCTATAAGCCCAAAGTGTCTGATGCAAAGTCGTGCTACAAACTGCTCGTGGTTCTGGGATGACCTGGAGCTCTCGCTAGCCTAGTAGATACTACGTTGGATTTCCAGCGTCCGGGTACGGGATCGATCTCGGTGAGCGTGGAACAAAATTTCCAGCGGAGCCACGAGTTGGCCGCCCATTTGATGTAGCTCCACACGCATCATAACGCACATAACTAATTATCACACCGCTATCATTTCCTTTCCCACCTCCACAGCACAACATGCCCTGTCTCTCTCCTCTGTTTTGGAACACTGTCTATGGAATACCCTTGTCCACATATCTCGACTTGGTGCTACTCAAATCAACACAATGCCAGTATCCGACACCTCCCCCACCCACTCCAACGAAGACCGAACCCTGGTGTGTTTAGGCTTGCCAACAATTGTCACTCTGATCTTAATGGAAAATTTCATTAGTCGTTCGGGCGTACGATCACACCATTAACAATGGAAGTGAGTGTATGCGGGTTTTTTTTCCAGCAGTGATCCATGGGTGGAATTGAACCCCCTTTGCGTTAATTTATAAAGTTAATGTTAACTTAGAACACTAAACTGTGAGTGGTTCGATATTTGCCACGATCTCAAAAAGCGTCCCCCGACTCCTTTTGGCTCAGAATGCCACTAAAACATCCAAGAATGTTGATTTTCTTTCACGCAGTTAAAATTAACTACACTGTATTTCGCACCCTCCAGACCATTTGAAGATATTTATTATGCTAGGAAAAAAATAAGAAAATGAGCTCAAATTCGACAACCGTATTTTTATCCTTGTATCTAAAAAGACAATTTTTAAGTAATTAAAATTAATTAATGTCACAGAAGTCGTCAAATGAGGCGAGGGTATTTAAAATACCTGGACTGTTCCATTAATATAATGAGTTCGTTACCAAAAGATTTAATCAGAAAATACCAGACAATTTCTTCTCCTGTTTAATTACACAGACGTGGAATAATGAATTCCATTCCTCAAATCGTTGAAAAAACTTTGGACAAAAATGTTTAAGAATAAAATTGATATAAATTTTAAATTTAATATTAAAAAGTAATACTGCTTCTAATTGATACAAGATTTCTACCTAGTGTGACTAGGAGTCCAGCATTTTGCTCTACGGCTCTCTTACTCTTTCCCTTTTCATTTTACTTTACCTTTCTTTTCCAATTCCCGTTTCTAGCTTCGTTTCCGTTTCTATTTTTCCATTTTAGATTTCCATTTCCATTTCTCTTTCTATTTCTCCAAAGTGACCACAATTTTGACCCATTAAAACTCTGGGAGCTTCGAGATAGCCTGGACCAGGTTCTGACCCCGCCTGAAGGCCGGGGTTAATTTCGATAGCGATTTTATCAAATATAATAATAATCAAAATCCTTTGATTCTTTAAAATGCAATTTTGCTAAATATAAATTTATAAATGAAATCTGTTGTTAACTCGATTTTATTTACTTTTATCTTGAAGTTAGGCCACAAATTACACCCATCACATCATATATATATATATATATATATATATATATATATATATATATATATATATATATATATATATATATATATATATATATATATATATATATATATATATATATATAAATATATAAATATATATATATATATATATATATATATATATATATATATATATATATATATATATATATATATATTATGTATATATATATATATATATATATATATATATATATATATATATATATATATATATATATATATATATATATATATATATATATATATATATATATATATATATATATATATATATATATATATATATATATATATATATATATATATATATATATATATATATATATATATATATAAATATGTATATATATAATATATATATATATATATATATATATATATATATATATATATATATATATATGTATAAATATGTATATATATATATATATATATATATATATATATATATATATATATATATATATATATATATATATATATATATATATATATATATATATATATATATATATATATATATATATATATATATATATATATATATATATATATATATATATATATATATATATATATATATATATATATATATATATATATATATATATATATATATATATATATATATATATATATATATATATATATATATATATATATATATATATATATATATATATATATATATATATATATATATATATATATATATATATATATATATATATATATATATATATATATATATATATATATATATATATATATATATACACAAGAGAGATAGATTGAATGTGAATGAAACAAAAAAGGGAATTTGTAGAGGTAAGAGAAAAGGACCATTGAAGACAAAATGAAAGAGAGCAAAGAGGAGTTCACTTAAGGCAATCCATACTGAGAAGAGAGGAAAAATGCTAAGGAAAAAATGAAATATCTTAGCCGGATTTCGAACCCGGCTTGGGTCTCCTAATTGCCAGCTACATGGCACTGCAAATCAAACCTACCCAAATTGCCACCCAATCATACTCAATATTTTCCCATGCTAGAAGCTAGGATTTTTATACCTAACTATAACCCACTCACAAACTTTGTGCAAGAGAGATACAGAGTTTTGCAAAAGTTCTGTTACACTCGTGTTTTTTTTCTTTCGAGAGGTTTACGAGTGTGATAGAAAAAGTTACCTCAAACAAACTTAAAGTTCTTCTTTTCCACCATGTGCCATTAAAACCTATTTTCCATTGTGTGAAGATGTGTCGAGGTGGAGGTGAAAAGAATCGCGATCTTAGCTCTTCCGCGCGCGGCCCGCAACAAGTCCGACATCGCCAAGCGGCTCAGCGTCAGCCGGAAAAGCGGCCACAGAGTCGCGGACAGGCTCAAGAACGAGAAAGACCTCAAAGATCGACCTCGTTTAGACAGATCTCAATTTGTCAACCGTTTGGCTGTGAGAAAGGCCTTTGGAAGTACTCCGAGACTCAAAATGACTGACCTCGCTAAGAAGAACATCTCAGTGACCAGAGTGGCCAGAGCCTTTAAAGAGGAGTGCGACAAAAGCGTGAAGTACAGGGAAAGGCCTCTGCAAGAACAACGTCAGGAGCACTGCCGTCGCCTCCTCAACGGGTTGAAGAGTCATGGCAATTGAATCCTCATTTATTATCTGATGAAAGAAAACCTTCAGAGTCGATCAGGTCATTAACAAACAGAACGACCGCGTGGTAAGCGTCGGTCAGGACGTCTCTGAGGTCCGCTACGTGCCCATGACCAAGCACTCGGCCTCCGTGATGATGTTCGGCCTCGTGGCTTCAAATAGCGAGAAGATGCTCACCGTGGCCGAATACAGCGACATCTTGGTCACGAAATTCCTGCTTTGTGTAAGAAAGATCACAAAGAAGGCGCATTAAATCTGTCACCAGGACGGTGCTCCGGCCCACAAGGCCAAGACCGTACAATAATGGTCGAGGTCGAGCATGAACTTCTGGTCGAGGGACTTTTGGCTACCGCAGTCGCCCGACCTCAATTCTCTCGCCAACAGCGTGTGGGCGCATATCGAGGGCAAGGCCTGGCTGCAAGGTCCACCAGAGCGATGTCGACGAGCTGAAGTCCTCCGTTAACCGCGTGCGGGTCATCATGAGGAAGGACTTCGTCCGCAACGTGAGCGCGGCCTTCAGGTCTAGCCTGGAGCACATGCTCGCTGACGAAGTGATCGACATTGATTAAAATTACAATTGAAACACACATTTATATTTTGAAACAATAAAAACGTGTCTATCGGCATCAAAACTATCATTTTGTCCTTTGTTGGGAGCGTCCTAATGAGGATAACATGGATTTTACAATACCGTGCAGTGTGTAAGAGAGATTGTAAAAGAAAAGGTATGTAAAAGAAAGAGTTTATAAGAGAGAGAAAGAGAGAGAGAGAGAGAGAGAAAGAGAGAGAGAGAGATAGAGAGCTACAAGGAAAAGAAGTACCCTAGGAGACCTTACGGTCCATTCAGAGAGGGTACATTTGGACTAGCAGTCGAGCAGGCACAGTTCTGCTCAACGGCTTACGTGCCCAAACGGCCACTTTTCAAGACTTTGTCCAGTCTTGACTTGAACTGATCAACAGAATTGCTGTTGACAACTTCCACTGGAAGTGCGTTCCAACTACCCAAATACTGTACGTGAAAAATTTCCCACACAGATCGTGGTTGTACCGCTTCAACTCAAGTTTGTAGCCGTGATTTCTAGTTCTGCCCTCACTAAGTTGGAAAATATCCGTGTAGTCTACATTATCAAAGCCTCGAAGTATTTTCAACACTTCGATAAGCTGACCACGCAGTCTCCGGGTTTCCAACGAGAACAGATCTAATTCCCTTAATATATCATCGTAACTCTTGTGTCTGATAGAGGGAATCAGTTTGGTTGCCCTGGCTTGCACACGTTCCAATCTCGCGACATCCTTTCGAAACGAAGGACTCCAAAATTGTACGGCATACTCCAAGTGCGGTCGGACAAGTGAATTGTACAAACACAGTACTATTTCTTTGTTTCGATATCCAAACTGTCGCTTTATATAGCCTAACATCCTTTGGGTCTTTTTCTCCGCCTCTATGCACTGTTTCGAGAACTTGAGGTCATTCGTGATTGTTACACCCAAGTTATTCTCAGTGTCGGTGGATTCAATAGCAGTGCCCTTAAGGGTACTCTGAGATCGGGGATTTCGGTGGCTGATATGCATAACTTTGCATTTGTTCACGTTAAAAGGCATTCATCACGTGTCCGACCACTTCCCAATCTTCGAAGATCATCTTGAAGGTGGGCAGTATTTCCTCCCTTTGCGACGTTCATACCAAGCTTAGTGTCATCGGCTCATTCTGAAATCTTGGCAACCATGTCACCGTCCATGTCGTTGAAGTAAATGATAAACAGTAGTGGTCCCAGGACAGAACTTTGAGGAACAAAGTTGCTAGTAACTAGTAACGGGCACCCACTCAGTATCCTGTCCATTCAACACCAACCGTTGCCGTCTGCCACTTAGCCAGTTCTCTATCTAACTTGATACATTTCCATCTATGCCCAGCGCACGCATTTTCTGGAGGAGGCGGCGGTGTGGTACCTTATCGAAGGCTTTTTAAAAGTCTAAGTAGATAACATCCACCGTCTTATCCCGGTCGTGCTCACTTAAAACGAAGTGGAGGAACCCGTGCTGAGAACTCCTCAATCGCAAGTTAGACTTTAAATATGACGTCATTTTGCCTACCATGATGCTTTCCATGAGTTTACCGACTATTGAGGTTAAGCTAATAGGCGGTAGTTGGACGGCTGGCTAGGGTCTCCTTTCTTGAAGATAGGAGTCAACTCCGCTTCACGCCAGTCTCTATAAACGCATCCGGTCCGGATTGACATGTTGAAGATTGTGCTCAGTTGTCGTAACACTTCATCGCGCACTTCTTTCAACACTTCTAGGTAGAAACCTGCTCAGGCCAGGGCACTTATTCGTTTTTAAATCAGTGATCTTTTTTTCTATTTCTCCTTGGGTGAAGTCCATTTCCTACAGCTTTTCCCCCAAGTAAGAATCCGTGGGCTGGGGGATGGCGCTACACTCTTCAGTAAACACTGAAGAGAAGTAGTCGTTGAGGAGGTTAGCATTTTCTGCATCTGAGTGCTTTTATGTCCCCTCCTCATTCACTAAATGGTCAATCGTGCGATGGATTGGTTTAGTCTGTTTACATAACTAAAGAACTCTTTGGGATTCTTTTTTGCAAAGTCTCGCCACTCGGAGCTCCTCGGCAAGCTTTGCCGCCCTTATGCTTGACTTCACTCTCCTAGCTAGCCTACAATACTCGTCGAAGTCACGAAATATCTTTGACTGCCGGTACACCGTTCTTTTATCCATCAACAGCTTACCAATTTATCGATTAAAACACTTTGTTTGAACAGAAGACCGATGAAAGATTTTCAAAGGGATGAATTGTGATTGAAGACTCATGGACGTAGTTTTGAATCTATACCACGAATCTTTCACATCCTCGCACACTTCTAGCCTAGCATGGAGACCTGCAAAGTCTGCTCTTCTCAAATCAACTTCTCTCGATTTACTATTTGTAGACTCTACCTTGGGGACTTTGACTATAAATCTGACTAGTCGGTGATCACTGGCACCGAGCTCTTCTCTTACAGAGAGATCCTCAAAGATGTCATCCTCAGAGGTGAAAACCAAGTCGAGGGTATTATTGCCTCTCGTCGGCTCTCTCACCCATTGAGTCAGGAACTCGTTGTTCGCGAACTCCAGGAGTAGTGCGTTCTCGCTACAGGGTTCTCTGGTTTCCCAGTCAGAGAGGTATTTTAAAAGAGAGTGTGTGTGTGAGAGATTGTTTGTAAGAGTGAGAATGTATAGGAGAGAGTGTTTGTGTAAGGTAGAGATAGAGAGAAAAAGAGAGAGAGTAACGAGGAGTAACAAGGAAAGAAAGTACCCTAGAAGACATTACGGTCCATTCAAGGATGGTACCTTTGGACTAGCAGTCGAGCGGGCACATCTCTGCTCAAATGCTTTACGTCCTTTCACGGCCATTTTTTACGACCCTGTCTAGTCTTGACTTGAACTGGTCAACAGATTCATTGTTGAGAACCTCCACTGAAAGTGCGTTCAAACTACCCAAATACTGTACGTGAAAAATTTTCCACACATATCGCGGTTGTAACGCTCCAGTTCAAGTATAAAGCCGTGATTTATTGTTCTGCTCTCAGCAAGTGTGAAAATAACCCTGTAGTCATCATTGTCGAACCCTCGAAGTATTTTGAAAACTTACATGAGCTGACCACGCAGTCTATGGGTTTCCAACGAGAACAGATCTAATTCCCTTAATCTATCTTCATAACTTTTATGTCTGATAGAGGAAATCAGTTTGGTTGCCCTGACTTGCACGCGTTCCAATCTCGCGATGTTCTTTCGAAATGAAGGACTCCAAAATTGTACGGCATACTCTAGGTGCGGTCGGGTAAGTGAGTTGTACAAACACAGTACAATCTCCTTGTTCCGATATGCAAACTGGCACTTTATGTGGCCTAGCATCCTTTGGGCCTTTTTCTCCGTCTCAATGCACTGTTTAGAGAATTTGAGGTCACTAGTGATTGTTACACCCAAGTCCTTCTCAGTGTCTGTGGATTCAATAGCAGTGCCTTTAAGGATATACTGAGATCAGGGATTTCGGTGGCTGATATGCATCACTTTGCATTTGTTAACGTTAAAAGGCATTTGCCACGTGTCAGACCACTTCCCAATCTTCCGAAGATCTTCCTGAAGGCGGGCAGTATTTCCATCCCTTGCAACGTTCATACCAAGCTTGGTATCGACGGCAAATTTGAAAATCTTGGCAACCATGTCACCCGCCATGTCGTTGACGTAGATGATGAATAGTAGTGGTCCTAGGACAGAACTTTGAAAAAAATCGCGAGTAACGGGCACCCACTCAGAAGCCTGTCCATTCAACACCACCCGTTACCGTCTGCCACTTAGCCAGTTCTCTATCCAACCGGCTACTTTTTTGTCTATGCCTAGCGCTCGCACTTTCTGGAGAAGGCGGCGGTGTGGTAACTTATCAAAGGCTTTCTGAAAGTCTAAGTAAACCACATTTAACCCCTTGTCCCGATCGTGCTCACTGAAGACGAAGTGGAAGAATTCTACAAGGTTCTTCAGGCATGACCGTTGCCTTCGGAAGCCGTGCTGGAAAAACCCCAGTAGAGCTTTTTGACTCTAAATACGACGTCATTTTATCCACCAGGATGCTTTCTATGAGTTTACCGACTATCAAAGTCAGACTGATAGGTTGGTAGTTCGACGGTTGGCTACGGTCTCCTTTCTTGAAGATAGGAGTCACCTCCGCTTCACGTCAGTCTCTAGGAACGCATTTGGTCCGGATTGACATGTTGAAAATTGCGCTCAGGTGTCGTGACACTTGATCGCGCACTTCTTTCAACACTTTAGGTAGAAACTCATCCGGGCCAGATGACTTATTCGTCATTGGGGCAGTGATCTTCTTTTCTATTTCTCCTTCGGTGAAGTCCATATTCTCCAGCTTTTCGCCCGAGTAGGTATCCGTTGGCTGGGGGATGGAGCTACACTCTTCAGTAAACCCTGAAGAGAAGTCGACGCTGAGGAGGTTGGAATTTTCTGCATCTGAGTGCTTTAATGTCCCCTTCTCATTCTTTAAAGGGCCAATCGTTTGACGGATTGGTTTACGGCTATTTACATATCTAAAGAACTCCTTGGGATTCTCTCTACAAAGTTTCGCCAATCGGAGTTTCTCACACCGCTTAGCCGCCCTTATGCTAGACTTCACTCTCTTGGCTAGCCTCTGGTATTCGTCATAGTCTCCCGAGATCTTTGATTGCCGGTACACAATTCTCTTCTCCCTAAGCAGTTGGTCAATTTCTCGATTAAACCACTTTGGCTGAACAGAAGATCGATAGGGGCATTTTTAAAGGGATGAAACGCGATTGAAGACTCATGAATGTGGTTTTGAAACTAATCCACGAGTCTTCAACAGCATCGCACACTTCTAGCCTCGCGTCAGTCAGTCCAGCACGAAGACCTGCAAAGTCTGCTCTTCTCAAATCAACTTTCCTCGATTTACTAGTTGCAGGCGCTGCCTTGGGGACTTTGACTACAAATCTAATTAGTCGGTGGTCACTGCCACTGAGCTCTTCGCCAACAGAGAGGTCCTCAACGATGTCATCCTCAGAGGTTAAAATCAAGTCGAGGATATTGTCTCCTCTCGTTGGCTTTCTCACCCATTGAGTCAGGAACTCGTTGTTCGCGAACTCCAGGAGTAGTACGTTCTCGCTACAGGGTTCTGTGATTCTCCAGTCAACTTGTTTGTTGAAATCCCCCATGACGATACAGACTCTGTCTTTTACAAGTTCGCCCAATAGATGCTACAGACTCCTGTCATGTTCTAAGATTTGGGCAGGGGGTCTGTAAAGCACCAGGGTCCTGTATCTGGCAGGACCTATCTCTAGGTCAGCACCTAGTTTTACATGGTCGTATACGATGTTGCAATTCATCGAGTTGAGAGTATCCTTGACATAAAACATCACACCGCTACCCTCTCTGTCTGACCTATCTTTCAGGAAGAGCTGGTAACCGGGAATCGTGAATTGACCTTCAAAATCTCGGCTTGAGGTTTTTATCCACGACTCCGTTATGGCCACCATCTCAGGTTCTTCTGTTGCTACGATGCCCCGAAGTTCAAGAAACTTGTTTCTGATAGACCTCGAATTAAACAGAAGTACTTTGAGGAAGTCCCGACTGTAGGATTCTATACGCTCTTCCGTTTCCTGCTTTGTTTCTCTGTGGCGGGGTCACTCCCCTCTCTGTGAGCTCAGAAAAGGTCGTTCTTGGAGTAACACGGGTGTACTGGCGTACCTCCTTCTTTACTAGGGGCCTGACACTCCTTCGGGTCGCCTCCACAACATCCTGGATTATGTTTGCGAGTGCAGCTTTCCCTTTAAAGTAAAGATGCACTCCGTTCCTTTTGTACAGGTCGTTTCTCCCGTAAAAGGTGCGGTAGGGGTCTACAAAAAAGACTCCTTCCGCCGTACAAAGATCTCTCAGGCGTTAGTTTATCAAGACGTTCCTCGCGTGAGCATTGCGGGATGGACCTTGTCTTGGTAGTATCCCGATCACGACACGTCTGCGGGTTTTTAGCCCACAGTCGTCAACTGCTCCCATAACCGTCGTCAGAATCTTCCCGCTGGCGCCTACTTTACCTCCTCGTAGGTAGAGATCGTTGCAACTTGCCATCAGGGCAACTACTGAGCTCTCACAGATATGAGCTTTCTCAGCCTCTACCCTTATTTCCCCGTTCCCCCTTCCTCGACGGCAGCTTACCTTCACACTGGTGCGAAGGCGGGCCGCTAACAACGGTTGTAGATCCTGCGTATTGGAGTCACCGATCACGATGACCCTCGCGCATTTGGGTTCAGAGGACAGAGGCTTTCCTTTCAGTAGAGGCTTTTTCGATTTATCCTTCTTCCCCACTTTTTTGTTTTTTTTCTTCTTCTTTTTCGTTTTTTCTTCTTTTTCTTCTTTCTCTTCTGTTTTATCTACTGTTTTTGCTGTCCTTCCTTTCTTACTCTTCCTTTTCTTCTTATTGACACCCTGAGTAACCTCAGCAGCAGCTGGCTCTGTGACGTCAGATGGTTGGCCTGTTTCTGTCGACGCGGTGCTTGAAGGCTCAACGGAAGGACGCGCCCGCGTCGTTGAGAGTCTCCTGTTGCTCTATCTTGGTGGCTGTCATCTCTGCAATGTTGGCGTCGAAACGACGGATTTGACTCAAATCTCAGATTCGAGGATCTTCACTTTTTCTTCCATCCGTCGTGATTTTTCCACAGAAGATTTGAACATTTCTTTAAGCTCCTGCAATTCTATCCTTATGACGCAGTCCGTGCAGATACTTCCAGGGTGGCATTTTGAGAAACACCCCTTCGGGAAATCTACGCACCACTTGTCCTTTTGGCATGTGGGGCGCGTGTATTTTAGCGCACCAGGTCCTTTATTTCCAGTCATGCTGAACACTTTACATTTCGGAATACTTTGTGACCACTCAATAAAAAAGAAGAGGGTGGTGAGTTCGCCCCGCGTGAGTCGCTCCCGCCTATCCATCGGAGACGTTTCGGATCTTTCAGAAGGCACGCTCCATGTGCTGCTGTTCGTCCGACCGAGTCGTCAAGCCTCGGCGTGCCTTGGCTTCCAACCAAGCAGCACTGACGGTTACTGAAGGAGCCATCGATTTCTCACCAGGTGAACAACAAAGCACGCCCCGTACTAAACTCCTACTAGTTCCCTTCATGACAGCCAGGATCTCGGAGAAGCGTTCAATACATATCCCGCCACACCAAGAGACTTAACTCAAGGCTTTTAATTGGCCTGACAACCAACCTGAAAACAAAGGGCCGTCACCTCGGACCGATGCTACCAGAGGCACCCGTCAACGGTCACTGTGAATGGTCAATAATTACGCGCCAGGGAAGGGTTTAACGAGACACTACCCTCATCCCATTCATCGTGCACCAACGACTAGGACACCTCTAGTCCTAGTCCCTCGCATCCAGTGAGCGTCGATTGGCGTTGTTTATAGAGGTTTCACAGCCTCTATTCTGACGCATGAGGGAGCTGCCAGGTCCTTATAAATAGATAAAGAGGGAAAAAAGGGTAAGAGTGACATGATAGTAGTAGTTTTTTTTATTTTTGTATAATAAGTGGAAAAGATAGGATAAAAGTGAAAAAAGAAGAATGATAGAATAGAAAAAAGAAGGAAGGACGCACTTAGTCTGGAACCCCGTTTCCGACCAAATCGACAAGGTAAGCCCTACCAGGGGTACACAAAAGAGAGGTCCACCCACCGACATAGCTCAAAAAGTCAAAGGTACACACAGGCTCTCTTCCAGCGACAAGGGGGCGTCACCTCTCCCTCTACTTTCTTCTTCTTCTTCTTCTTCTTCGAGAGAGAGAGTAACAAGTAACAAGGAGTAACAAGGAAATAAGGTACCCTAGAAGACCTTACGGTCCATTCAATGAGGGTACCTTCGGACTAGCGGTCGAGCGCGCACATCTCTGCTCAAATGCTTTACGTCCTTTCACGGCCATTTTTTACGACCCTGTCTAGTCTTGACTTGAACTGGTCAACAGATTCACTGTTGACAACTTCCACTGGAAGTGCGTTCCAACTACCGCAGATACTGTACGTGAAAAATTTTCCACACAGATCGCGGGGGGAATGCTTCAGTTCAAGTTTAAAGCTGTGATTTCTTGTTCTGCTCTAAACAAGTGAGAAAAATCCCTGTAGTCAACACTGTCGGATCCTCGAAGTATTTTGAAAACCTCGATGAGCTGACCACGCAGTCTACGGGTTTTCAACGAGAAAAGATCTAATTCCCTTAATCTATCTTCATTACTTATTACTTTTATGTCTGGTAGAGAGAATCAGTTTGGTTGCCCTGGCTTGCACGCGTTCCAATCTCGCGATGTTCTTTCGAAATGAAGGACTCCAAAATTGTACGGCATACTCCAGGTGCGGTCGGACAAGTGACTTGTACAAACACAGTACAATCACCTTGTTTCGATATCCAAACTGGCGCTTTATGTAGCCTAGCATTCTTTGGGCCTTTTTCTCCGCCTAAATGCACTGTTTCGAAAACTTGAGGTCACTAGTGATTGTTACACCCAAGTCCTTCTCAGTGTCGGTGGATTCAAGAGCATTGCCCTTAAAGATATACTGAGATTGGCGGTTTCGGTGGCCGATATGCATCACTTTGCATTTCTCACGTTAAAAGGCATTTGTTACGTGTCCGACCACTCCCCAATCTTCCGAAGATCTTCCTGCAGGCAAGCAGTATTTCCATCCATTGCAACGTTCATACCAAGCTTGGTATCGTCGGCAAATCTTAAAATCTTGGCAACTATGTCACCCTCTATGTCGTTGACGTAGATGATGAATAGTAGTGGTCCTAGGACAGAACTTTGAGAAACATCCCTAGTAACGGGCACCCACTCAGAAGCCTGTCCATTCACCACCACCCGTTGCCGTCTGCCACTTAGCCAGTACTCGATCCAGCCGGCTACTTTTTTGTCTATGCCCAGCGCTTGCACTCTTCGGAGAAGGTGGCGGTGTGGTAACTTATCAAAGGCTTTCTGAAAGTCTAAGTAGACAACATCTAACCCCTTTTCCCGATTGTGCGCACTAAAGACGAAGTGGAAGAATTCCACAAGGTTCGTCAGGCATGACCGTTGCTTTCGCATGCCGTGCTGGGAACTCCTCAGTAGCAGGTTTGACTCTAAATGCGACGTCATTTTGTCCACCATCATGCTTTCCATGAGTTTACCGACTATCGAAGTCAGACTGATAGGTCGGTAGTTCGACGGTTGGCTACGGTCTCCTTTCTTAAAGATAGGAGTTACCTCTGCTTCACGCCAGTCTCTAGGAACGCATTCGGTCTGGATTGACATGTTGAAGATTGCGCTCAGGTGTCGTGACACTTGATCGCGCACTTCTTTCAACACTTTAGGTAGAAACTCATCCGGGCCAGGTGACTTATTTGTCATTAGGTCAGTGATCTTCTTTTTTATTTCTCCTTCGGTGAAGTCCATATCCTCCAGCTTTTCGTTGGCTGGGGGATGGGACCACACTCTTCAGTAAACACTGAAGAGAAGTAGTCGTTGAGGAGGTTAGCATTTTCTGCATCTAAGTGCTTTAATGCCCCCTCCTTATTTTTCAAAGGGCCAATCGTTCGAAGAATTGGTTTACGGCTGTTTACATATCCAAAGAACTTCTTGGGATTCTCTTTACAAAGTTTCGCCACTCGGAGTTCCTCAGACCGCTTAGCCGCCCTTATGCTAGACTTCACTCTCCTGGCTAGCCTCCGGTATTCGTCAAAGTCACCCGAGATCTTCGATTGCCGGTACATACTTCTCTTCTCCCTAAGCAGTTAGCCGATTCCTCGATTAAACCACTTTGGTTGAACAGAAGACCGACGGGTGCATTTCTTAGGGATGAAACGCGATTGAAGATTCATGAATGTGCTTTTGAAACTGATCCACGAGTCTTCAACAGCATGAGAGAGAAAGAGAAAGAGTGTAAGCAAGAGAAAGAGAGAGAGAAAGAGTGTTAGCAAGAGAGAGAGAGCAAGAGAGAGAGAGAGAGAGAGAGAGAGAGAGAGAGAGAGAGAGAGAGAGAGAGAGAGAGAGAGAGAGAGAGAGAGAGAGAGAGAGAGAGAAGAGTGTAGGCAAGAGAGAGAGAGAAAAAAAGAGAGAGAGAGAAGGAGTATAAACAAGAGAGAGAGTGTAAGAGACAGTGTAAGAGAGACTAATCGAGATATAGACCAGCTTTTACTTCTATTACTCCTAAAAAGGGTATTCTCCACGAATATTTAACAAATGCATTAAATAGTTGGCGACTGAGAGAAATCAAATCTTCTTTGTTCTCTTTCTTACATCAATCGCACCCTGATATACGAGTTCACAATTTGCTGAAATGTTTGTGTTTTAGGTTGCGATAAAAAGATTCCAAACAAAATGAATTTGAGTCATAAACAAATAATTTATTTTTAATGCACATAGCATAATAATATAGCCATATTAATTTGGCAGGTGTAAGAAGAATTAGGTGTTGTGCTAAATTCGGATAATATATTCACCTATATTACAGGAGTCAGTTTGTTTATAAAATACACCTTTGGCCAAAAGAAAGAATAAACAGCTTTAATAGTTTTATCTATTTAGCTTATTCAATCCAACTTTTTATAATTGATCATATTATACAGTGGCGGCAACAAAAAAAGTGACATTGAATATTGGCAATAGAAATCGATACATAAAATCGCTTTCACGATTTTACTTGCCAACAAGCCAATGAAAAGGGGCGGGGCTTATGCCACGAGTGGATGACTCTCCTGAGCTAAGACAACAGAACTGCGCTTTATTGGAACTCACTGTCTCGTTTGAGCTCGTACAGTGAGGTTTTGGTGTACAACGCTCCAGCGTGCTGATTTCCTGCATTCGTGCCTACATTTGACGTGCTATAACTTCTGTGCAAGTGGATACAATGGGGCGGAAAAAGCTTTCTATGACAGAGGAAAGCCGTGCCTTGACCCTATTAGAGCAGGGAAAGTCTTTTATTGATGTAGCAGCAGATTTAGGAACCTCAAGAAATACGATTTATCGCCTAAAACGGGCAGCTGAGTTATTGCCACCAGGTACCATACCAAAGAGGAAGGAGGGCACTGGTGCAGCTAGGAAGACATCTCCAAGGACTGATAATATCCTAAGGCGTGAAGTGATGTCAGACCCTTCTGTAACCTCCGCTTCAATCAAGAAAAAACACCCAGACCTTCTCCAGAACGTCGCCCTCAGGACCATCCGTCATCGCTTACAGAAGGACTTAGGCCTACCGGCTCGCCGCGCTGCTAAGAAGCCACTTCTTACCAAGGCTATGAAGATGAAAAGGCTCAATTTTTGCAAGACCTATAAACATTGGACAGCTGCCCATTGGAAGAAGGTGATGTTCAGTGATGAGAGCATCTTTAGGCTGGTCAGAGGAGAGTCAAAGATCGTGCGTCGTCCCAGCAATGTGTCTCGGTATGACCCAAAATATACCGTGAAAACTGTGAAGCACCCTGATAGTGTGATGTTGTGGGGTGCCTTTAGTGGAAACAAAGGCAGAGGAGGTCTGTACTTCCTTCCCAAGAATGTAACCATGAGGGGGACTAGCTATCTCGAAGTTTTGAAGCAGCACATGCTGCCATTTTGGGAAATTCATCGGTGTGAATTTTTCATGCATGATGGTGCCCCTGCTCACAGGTCCCAGTTAGTAAAAAGGTTCTTCAATGATAATAATATTAGTGTTTTGGAGTGGCCTGGTAATTCCCCGGACCTAAATCCTATTGAGAATGCCTGGAATCTGATGAAATCCAAAGTTCAAGAGACAGCATCCGGCAGCATCAAGGACCTGATAGAATCACTGAAGAAGATCTGGGTTACGATCGACCCCACCTACTTCGCAAACCTCGCTAAATCAATGCCCAATCGACTCAGAATGGTCATCAAGTGCAAGGGCAACATGACCAAGTATTAACTTTCATGAAATATTCATAATAAAATATGTAAGTTACATTTTTCTGTTTCATTTTCCCCGAATTGTCACATGTCACTTTTTTTGTTGCCGCCACTGTATATTCATAAATATGCATGATGGGTTGTACTTTATTAATACGTTTGAATATATTGTTAGGATGTTTGTATTACTTAGTATTTTACTAAATTATGTGTAATTTATAAAATAGTATGTTTTCTAATATCAGAATTTAATCATTATTTAATATGTTAAAGCCTAACTTTATAAGTACTTTGCATTTAATATCGTTCTAAATATGTAAATGACTAAAACTAAAGAACTACCAGAAGCCTAGAGAGCACAAATCCAACTACTCTATAGCTAACGGTTACTAGAACTATGAATTCCTAAAAATGTGGGCCAAATCACTATCAAGAGCTTTCTATTAAGGAAGAGAATGGCAGAAAACTTCGAACAACCAGGATAGAAGACATTTATTATTCGCTCTTGTCTACGGAATGGCAGAAAAACAACGTCTGAATTTCCTAGTGAGTTCAATGAAGCTTCAAGTTTTAAAAGTTCAACCCGAACAGTTAAAAAGAGACGTAATGATTAATGGCTAAAATGATGCAAAGTGAGAAAGAAAAAGAAGCCGTGGATATCAGAGGGAAACAGAAAAAAACGCTCTCACTGGGACAAAGATTACAAAAATTGGATACCTGAAAAATGATGTAAAATTATCTGGTCAGATGAAAGTAATTATCAGTTTGTTGTTTTACATGTAATTTATGTTATACCATTTAAATATATTTTGGAAGAATTTTTATTTTTAAATTAACTTTTTTCGTAACAATTTTGAAGAAGTTCAGCACTTCTGGAGCTACCTTTGTGAGACGAAGAGTTGGTAAAGCATTTCACCCTTTTTGTGTGGTACCAAATGCGAAGCATGGAGGTGGTTTTATCATGGTATGGGGCTCAACCTCTTCATCACAACCAGAGGAGATGTATTTATACCAGGAAATAGCCAAGATCACAACTTATACCACCATGTTGTCGCAAGTTTATACCCCTCTCTCCAGAAATTGCATCCTACAACACCAAGAAACGAAGTCATATTTCAGCAGGACAATGCCCCTATGCCATACATCCAACCACACCAAGAATTGGGGTGGAGAAATGGGGATCCCTCCTACTGAGTGGGCTACACACAAGCCAGACTTAAATCCAATAGAACACTTGCGGGGAGTACTTAGAAAAGCAATAAGAAGTACCACGAGTAAAACTAAGACAGAACTGTATGAAAAATTGCGAGGTGAGTGGGAAAAAATAGCGTCAGATATTTTTGAAAATTTGGTAAAATCGATGCGACGAAGAGTTATGGATCTATTAAAGCATTAATGCAAAAAGTTTTCTAACTTAGTATAAAATAATTAAAAATAAATTAATATATAATATATGTATGCTGAATTCATTTACCACAAATGTCTAATTACTTTATATGAATGATTCATTAGTGTACTTTGTACTTTTGGCCAAGGGTGTATGGTCAGCAGAAGGTTGGATTAATCGAATCGCTTTTGATCGACTAAGTTTAGCTAATATTTACTCAGCTATGTCAAGTTTTATTTGGAAAAATTACATTGGGACGGTTGGAATAGGATAAACAGAGGAGGGTCAGTTTTATTTTAAACAAATTATAGATTAATTGATCCTATATTGCTCGGGGAGAAAGAATAAAGAATGGTTTAATGAAGGAAAGTAAAGTAATGTAACTGAAAATCTTACAATAGCTTATTGTTATACTCATCAAATTGTGAAAAAAAGGAAGCTGCGTTATTTAACGCTGCAATTTTCACCGAGTTGGAAAAAAAATAGAATGAGTTCATGGCAGATGATAAAAGAGAAAGGTAGAATACGAAGAAAGGATTAGTCGATTATATTAAAATTGGGATATAGTTGATCCAATGAGAGTTAATCCATTGGCAGGGGGATGTTGTCAAATAAAAAAGATTCGTGTGAACGGATCAATATGAAATTGAATTGATAATGAATTTGTTGATATGAATAAAAATCTCAGGTTTGATTGTGTGGGTAAGATCTCCCCACCCCACAAAGAGAAGTGATTTTTATATTCCTTTCACCAATATTACATATATTTTCATGACGGATCATAATGGCGGAGTATGACGATTAATCATATTGAGAAATCACAATCATATGGACGAATTATGATTGTGGATCATAATGGTTGATAATGATGAGGGATAGTGATGATTAACGACGATGACAGAAAACATTAATGGATCACAGTGATGGATCATGGTGACAATATTTAGAGATTAGTCGATTTAATTTGGAAGATGCTTATATAGCATGGTAGAGTTTTCCTAAATAATTGATCGTGATAACAAGGGGATAAAGATCCATCATTACTCCTTGAACGATGATAAAATCATTTCTGCCAGCGAAAAAAGGAAGAATCAAAAGTATTTTTAATAAAATGCAATTTGTTCGCCTTGGATCAAATTTCCAATCATCAAATACCCACTTTCATTTATGGTCTTAAATAACCCGATAAAGCAGTTAAGCTAATGATGAAATGTGGAAAACTATATGAATATCGTGTATTGAAAGAGTGAAGGAAGGTAAATGGTTAAAAGAATAAAGATAAACCATTGTAATGGGAAGAATTTAATGGTTGTCCTCCATTAGGTCATTTTGACATATTGTGGCTCTCTTTGGTCGGTTCATAAGCCCAGATAGAAAGGAAATCACCTGCAATTTATCATTAATGATATACTCATTATTATCTATTTCATTTCTATATCTATTTGTTCATTCTCACAGACGAAGGTGGATTTAGAGGTAAATCATCCGTATATCTATAATTTATTTTCTGAATTTTTCAGGAGGGAAAAGATATTTGCAAAGGATGATCAAGTCTTTCGTCGATCCTGGGATAATGAGCAAAATGGGGAGTGAGTGATGATCTCAAAGTCTGGGATCAATTCTCAATGGCATTAATACTAACAGTAATAAGAATGAAACGTCTAATAGTAATACCAAAGAATGATAATAATAATATGAATGAAACATATCTGCTTTGATTTTCATATATCTTACATTCCATTTCTACTTTACGAAATATCTTTTTCGCGTCAAATTTTAGTCTTTATATCGACGCGAAAAAGATATTTCTAAATTCGAAGCGGAATGTAAGAAACAGAATAATAATAATAATATAATATAATATAATATAATATAATATAATATAATATAATATAATATAATGTAATATAATATAATATAATATAATACAATATAATATAATATAATATAATATAATATAATATAATATAATATAATATAATATAATATAATATAATATAATATAATGATAATAATAATAATTAATAATACTATAGGCTGTAGTGCGAGGAAGCTCACAAAAAAGGCTGGAGACTAAAGATAAAGATTAATCCGAGGAAAAAGTAAAGTACAATTCCAAGGGCTTGATAAGGATGAAGGGACTTAGAATTTCTTTTTTTCCTTTACCCCAGGTGATTCTTTCGCAAAAGACCGTTCTTATGAGTTCGCTTCCAGGGTGTTCATCTATTTTGAGTCCCCCTGTGGAGGGTGTCTCACTTTTTAACACCCTGTGCTCTTAGTACAAATTTGATCTTAGATACTTCGAATACGCCCTCCACGCCCCAACATTTAGGGTTACTATTCTCTCATTCGCACACCTAGACCCCGCCAATAGAGAAAGAAGGTGTTAAACTCAAAATGGACGCCAAAGACGTAAGCCATAATATCAACGCCACAAAAAAATACTTATTTATTTTCATCACTTTATTCTCTATTAAGCACGAAGCGACCAACCGTCTAGTTTGTCTATTAGAGTCCATTTGTTGGTCCATTGCAGCCGTTTTGATTGACCATTGTACCTACCTAACTTGCCATTGAAGATCCCTTGCTTACCCGCTGCAATCCTCTTGTTTTCACTCTTGCAGCACTCGTGTTTATCCATTGCAGCCTTCTTGTTTGTCCAATGAAGCTTCTTGTTTGTCAATTGCAACTTATTCTTTGTCCATTGCATCTTTTTGTTTTTTCATTGGAGCTTCTTTTTTCCATTGATACATCTGTTTTTTTCAATTGCAATGGTCTTTCTTTGTTCATTACATCACTGTTTTTGGCCAATGCAATGCTCTTCTTTGTCCATTGCAAGGCTTTGCTTTGTCCATTACAGTACTACTCTTCGTCCGTTGTATTACTCTGCTTTGTTCTTCGCAATTCTTACGCTTGTCGATGGCAGTTCCCTTGTATTTTTTCATTCACTCCTCATGTTTGTCCATTACAATGCTTTGTTTTGCCCTTTGCAGTACTTTTGTGTTTTTCATTGCAACCCTTTGGTTTTTCTAATCCAGTCCTTTTTTATGCGCTTTGAATACCTCTTTTTTTGTCCATTGCATTCCTCTTTGTCTTTCCATTGCAGTTATTGGTTTTTCCCTTTGTGGTCCCATTGTTTGTTAACTGTAGTCCTCTTGTTTGTTAATTTCAGCTCTCTCCTATTTTAATTGTAATCCTCTTCTTTGTTCAAACCCGTCCCCACTTTGTTCTTTTCAAACTTCATGTTTGTCCTCTGCATTCCTCTTGTTCTTCCCTGCTATCTTCTTCTCTAGAAACGACCCCTATGACCTCCGTCGGGTCTGTCACAGTGACCTCGTCCGCGATTCTCCGTGACTTTCCGAAGCCAAAGGGAATCGACTCCGATTAGCCAAGCTTCCATCTTTTAAATTTTCCCATTATCAACAAGGGGAGGGGGAGTTATATGCGTGCCTATAAACAAGTGTGCGAGCAAGTGAGGGTCCTTGTGTGTGCGAATTATATACATGTATAGTTGTGGAACTTTTGAGTAGTGGGGGTACAAGATGACGGAGCTGCTCGTCTAATACTATTATTAATGATAATATTAATAATAATGTCTAGAAAATTGTGTAATCCAACGCGGGCGAAATTGGGTAGAGGGGAAGGATGCATACAGTACAGGAAAATAAAGATGATGTATACTCGTCATTAAGAATGATGAATAAGGGAGTGGGGTATCGAATGCCCTCATCCATAAGCGTCCAGGAATAAGATCGAATAAAGTTGGTTTCAGCGGTTTGAACTTGACAAGTTCTTATAAACTTTGTGTCTAGATGAACCTTTATGGGGATTTGGGGATGTCAGGGGCAGTATGGGCCATCTGGTTGAGACTGACATCTAGAATGTTGTGTGCCCTTCCGGCCCCAACGTGTGTAGGAGGATCAGCGGGCTATGCCTAGTTGGGATTGAGCTTTAAATAAGAGGGGTAAAAGTGTTCAGAACTAAGAACTTGACAAGTTCGTACAAATTTCGTGCTCCGAGGTCAGTACTTGACAAGTTCGTGCAAAGTTTGCTATCTGGGGTAAGAACTTGACAAGTTCGTACAAAGTTCGTGCTCCGAGGTAAGGACTTGATAAGTTCGTACAAAGTTCGTGCTCCGAAGTAAGAACTTGACAAGTTCGTACAAATTTCGTGCTCTGAGGTAAGGACTTGACAAGTTCGTACAAAGTTCGTGCTCCGATGTAAGGACTTGATAAGTTCGTACAAATTTCGTGCCCCGAAGTAAGAACTTGACAAGTTCACACAAATTTCGTGCTCCGAAGTAAGAACTTGAAAAGTTTGTACAAAGTTCGTGCTCCGAGATAAGGACTTGACAAGTTTGTACAAAGTTCGTGCTCCGAGGCAGGAACTTGAAAAGTTCGTATAAAGTTTGTGCTCCGACGTAAGAATTTGACAAGTTCGTGCAGAGTTCGTGCTCAGAGGTAAGAACTTGAAAAGATCGTAGAAAGTTCGTGCTGCTAGGTAAGGACTTGAAAAGTTCGTACAAAGTTTGTGTTCTGAAGGAAGAACTTGACAAGCCCGCACAAATTTCCTGCTTCGAGGTAGGGACTTGATATGTTCGTACAAGGTTCGTTTTCTGAAGTAAGAACTTGACAAGTTCGTACTAAGTTCGTCATCAGAGATAAAATAACCGTGACAATTCTGGGATTACAACAGAAATCTGTCGGTCCCCAACCCGGCTTTCTACGGTCCAATTTTTCCTTTTCTTTTTCCTGCGAGAAGTTTAAAACCATTTTCGGCTGGTGTTTTTTTTGTCGTCAAATCTTAAAATAACTTATGATTAAAATCCCTTAATTTTTTTAGTATTTTAAAACGTTCTTTATTCCTTTGTACGGTTGATTTCAACGTTGGGGAATTAATTTAGTCATCGTCCGCTTGACAGCACAAATCTCTGTGCCACTTTTAAATGCGGTGGGACAAAGGCGTTGTGCAAAGTTAAAGCAATAAGTAACTTTTGATTTTAAAGGTTGACAAGGGCTTGATATATACAAAGACACGCAAGAACTAAATAGGCACCCATTTAATCACTGAAATACCTATATTTGTAAATATAAAGAATGAAATACATTTTGAACAATGAAAGTATAAGTGCTCAAATTAGTCATGTCACGTTTTTCAAAATGTTTCGGATAAAAGTAACCTACGTTATAATTATTTATATATCTTGTATAAATAGTGGGGTAGGTTTTGCCGTGCTGGTTGCCAAGTAATAATTTTTTTTTTCCTCACACGTTAAATTGGAGAATTAATTATAGCGATAAAAATATTTAAAAAAGGCAAATGCTAATGAGAATATTTGGAGGGGGCATATAGATGACAAAAATTGAATAAATATATAAATAAATATATAACGCTAAGCTGAAAAAGACAAAATTGGGGAAATTTGGCACACCTATTTTGAAACAAAATCATTTCAAAATGTTTTGACAGTAATGCTTGAAATACCAAAATAATTACATAATTTAACTAAATTTAATTTATTTTATTGGCAAAAGGTGAAACTAGTATATTTATAACTAAATATACCACAAACATATTCTCTCTAATCAAATTATAATATACTAGTGTATCCGTGCCTTCAAAAATGACGGAATTATTTTTAAGTGAGAGCTATATTTAATTCATGGAAACTTTTTTTAAATGGAAATAACCCGTCGCTTTTTATCTATAATAAATCAATATTCTTATGTATACTATTTCAGTGTCTTTATCATATATGTTTGGCCCAACTCATTATTAATCCAAATATTCTATAAGACATGAAATGAATAAATTCTATCTGTAGTGTTACACACACACACACACACACACACACACACACACACACACACATATATATATATATATATATATATATATATATATATATATATATATATATATATTTATATATATATATATATATATATATATATATATATATATATATATATATATATATATATATATATATATATATATATATATATATATATATAAATACACCCCTAACCATAATTGTGGTCGGCACAAATGGATATTTGCGGTACTGCGGTACGTCGTTTCACAAAAAGTATATCTATTATATAAAAAAATAAGCTACTTCACTATTCTTTCATTTAAAATTATATAAAAAAAACTAAAATTATCTTATTTATTAAATATTTATCTTATCATCATCATGATTATCATCATCATCACTAACTCTATAATTTAAGGAGATTTTTTTGAATATTTGAATAATAATTTCATCTTAGTTTGGTTATGACTTATGTTTTTTAGCAAAGTTATTTCTAATAATTCTTTTATAATATCAAAAAACAAAATGGTGAAGTTCAGAAATAAATATAAGTATCGAAATTTTGTGAAATTTTTAAAACCCAAAGAATTACAAATGGTGAAGTTCAGAAAATTTAACCATGGCTGCTTTTTTTTTAGATTTCAAATTTTAACTTCGTAGCGAAGCCATTGCCTGGTATTAAATAATTTAACATATCGGGTCGTTTTATATTATACTTATATTAGAAAGAAAATGGTGAAGCAACTTTATTTTTCTATATAATACCAAGTCGTTGAAATATATTAAAAATTTATTTCAAAATAGGTAGATTCAAGTGTTACCGAGAAACAAAATTAGAAATAAACCAGGCAATGGCTTCGCCACCTTCCCATGCGGGGAAGCTTGCGCTTCGCTGCTAAGATTAAAATTTAAAATCTAAAAAAAAGCAGCCATGGTTAAATTTTTATAGATTTTCTGAACTTCGCCAATTATAATCATTTTAAAAAGGAACTATAAACTAAATTTCCCCCTTTCAAAATATCACGTTGCTAGAATACAGGGTGTTTCAAAGGAATAGATATCATTTTGCAATATAATAACTTTGCCAGTTCCCGTTCAAATGACTTAAAATTTTAACAGCATGTGCAGAAACAGGTCAAGATTTTATGTTTAATGTTTCCATCTTTTCAAGTTTAGAAATGCCATTCACTGGAAGTGAAAAGTCACTTTGTGTGTTGGAGTATACTCGAACACAGTCGAACAAGACTGTGCAGCGTGCATTTGTGGGAGAGTTCTTTAAATACTCACTAACGGCAATGCAGATTTGGACATGGCACAAAAAATTCCAAGAGGAAGGCTGTCTGTGCAGGGCAAAAGGATCTGGACGACCAATTACATCGGAAAGACGGTCGAGTGGGTTCACCAAAAACTCTTGCGAAGCCCCAAGAAGTCCATAAGAAAAACAAGTCTGTGAACTCAGATTCCTCCAACGACAGTTTGGCGCATCCTGAGGAAACGATTGCTAATGAAACCCTACAAGCCATAACGGTAGATGACAGGCGAAAGCGCAAACAATTCTGTGTTAATATGCAAGAGAAACTTGAAGAAGACGAGTTCAAAGAACGTCTTGTTTTCAGTGATGAGGCCACATTTCATACAAATGGCAAAGTCAATAAGCATAATGTTCGCATTTGGGGCGAGGAAAATCCCCCATACCACAGTTGAACAAGTGAGGAACTCACCGAAACTGAATATGTTCTGCGCCATCTCCAAGAACCATCTTAATGGCCCGTTTTTCTTTGAGGGAAATGTGACCGGCCATGTTTATCTGCAAATGATTCAGAACTGGCTAATGGATGAAATCGTTGCAAATGAACAAGAAAACTTCATTTTTCAACAGGACGAGGCTCCACCTCACTGGAAGCTCACTGTGCGGGCTTATCTAAATGACCCCGTAAGGGGTGCGGCGATTTGCCTTTCTGGCCGCCGTGCTGACGGGACTCAGCGCCCCGTCCGGCCCCAGCTTAGCCTCTTCTCTTTCTTCCAAAACACATGTGTTTCACTCCTGTTTCCTCACTTTTCATACAACCTCTCCCACAACTTTCTCTGATCAGCCTCTAATTTCACAGGGTAGATGCTGACCTTCTTCTCAGTCAACTATCCGGGATCGGGGGGGGGGAGATGTTCCCTAACCCCTGAGCTCCGGTTTGGGATGGTGGGTTTTTAACAACCTGCTTCATCCACGCCCATACCTTCCTCACATCCCTTTTCCTTCTCTCATCACACTCTATCAATTTTATGTTGCTTGCAAGGTGGAGCCGCCATGCTGAGGGTCTGTCCGGCCACCAGGCGGGAGTGATGGTCCGAAATGGCGGCACTTGGCTCTGCCAGGCCTGTACTCACCCTTCGCAGAGCGGGCAACTGCAGGAGGTGATTAGCGTTTGCATCCCGTAAAAAAAGGGTCACCATGCCAAGGGATGAAAAGTTAGAAAAAACAAAATCTCTCCCCATTTCCCCTTTAAGAACAACGGAGCCGCCGTCAGGCAGCTCCACAGAAAAAATGGAGGTTCCCCCCTCCTCTGTTGTTTCCCAGGGAAACGTCCATAACTCTTCAACCGGAGAGGAGGCTTACTCCGATCCAGTGCCTACGGGTGCAGGGGGTTCTCCCTCACCCCCTTCCTTGGAGTCAACATGTGACTCCAGCTCAAATCTGGCAGTCCCCCTTTGCTTTCACAGGGGACTGCCAGGAAAGCCAGTAGGTAGCCCATAAGCGGCCGCTCCCCGTTGAAGCGGCTTGGTAGGGCAAACCCCCTTAGGGAGAGAGGGAAGAAAGGACCCATCAGCCGCTTCCCTCTAAAGACTTGCTGGTCCGAATATTAAATCTAGAGAGGGTGAAGGCCTATGCCGCCCAAAAGAATATGGACGAGACTGACATGACCTGTGATATCATGGGGGAGGGGGGAGGCAAATGGAGGCCTCCTTGAGATAAACATGCTCCTTGATGCAGCCCAGCCTCAGAAGGTTGCACCTTCCATGGGCCAGATTCGGGTTTGGCATCAAACACCGAGCCCGAGTCTGCTCCTGTGCGGAGCCCTCGACAGAAGAGTCGGGCTGCTAAGACAGCACAGGGAGGGGAGGGATCTCCTTCTCCAGCCGCTGCCCCCACGACTACTAGGACCTTCATTATCTCAGCGAAGGACCTTGCAGAGGCCGGCCCATCTGGCCTGGCGGCTCTTGCTGGGGGAGGGGAGAAGCGGGTCCATTCCCCGCCCTACTCTCCTAAAAGAAAAGAACTAATAAAAAAAAGACAAAAAAGACTCGGAGCTCTTGTCCCTGCACGGAGCCGCGGGGACGGACGAGGCCGTTACCATCCATAAACGCGACCAAGATAAGATCGGCACGTCCGGCCCCAATTTTCGACTGGGCGGGAAATCTCAAAATAAGACCAAAAGTGCACAGAGCAGAGCCTCGATTGCGTTGGGGCCCCTAATTCAGAGGTTACCTGGCGTTTTCAAGCCCGCTGGCTTCAAACGCTTCTTAGTTATTCGCTCCACTGAAGGCAGCATGATGGCCAAGATCAACATGATCTATCAGACGAGAGCTTTAGCTGGTATAATTGGTAGAGAGTCGAAGGTGACCCGATTCTTGGATGGGAGCCTTCTGGCGAATGCGGTGGATCCATCCGAGGCGGCCAAGATAAGTGCTCTTCGGATACTTGATGGCACCCCAGGGGGTGTGACTCCGCACTCTACGACGAACTTTGTGAAAGGAGTAGTTTATGCGAGGGAACTTGTGGATTACTCCATAGAAGATATCACTCTAGAGCTGTCCGACCACGGGACGTTCAAGGTCGAGCGTGTGATGAGAAAACAGGGAGGGTTCTCGATAACCACCCCTACACTCTTCGGCAGGTCTTACTGTGACAAGCTCCCTGAGTCGGTGCGTTTCGGTTGGTACCGCTACCGCGTGAAGGCATTCGTGCCACTGCCGCAGAGGTGCTATCACTGTCACCGCTTCGGCCATACTAATCGCTCATGTAGACGTGCAAAGTCGGGGTCACTCGAAGTCGGTGTAAATTGCTCCAAGGCCGCACACGATTAGTCCAAATCGTGTTTAGCCAAGTGTGTCAATTGCGGAGAACTGCACCCCACTTCTTCGAAGCAATGTGGTGCACGTCAACCCGGGCGCTTTCCTGGTAAAGCTGGCGGTACAAAGGGTTCAAACCCCACCCCGGCTAAAATCCGTGCTTCCCCCCCGCCTTCTCCCAGCGTGACAGTTTCCCGTAAGGCGAAACAGCCATGCACCTCCACCGAGTCGTTAGGCTCACAGGAGGCAACATCCCTGAAGTTGGTTGCCAGGCCATCTTCCAGGGTTCCGAAAAGATGTCCCCCGAAAGAAAGACAGCAACAAAGGAGCTCCGGCTCCTTATCCACGCCTAGTGGCGGGCTGGATGGCTCGGAGACGGTGGATCCTCGAAAAGAGAGCCCCTCGCCTCCTAAGCCACAACGCCCACCTAAGGTTTCAAAGCGGAGGGAGGAAAAGACTCGCATGGCGAGCGCAACCTCCCCCACTAAGTCTTCGAAGGCGACAGCGCCTTCAGCGTATTGTCCGGCCAACAGCGCCCGGGGTTCTGCATCCAGGAAGCGTACAGCCATTCCCCTGAGGGTCTTCCTTTTCTAAGAGGGCCCCCGCATCTCCACCGAGCTAGGCCTGGAGGGCATATTTCTTCAATGAAAGTGCTGCGGACTCCGAGCCAACTGGGAGGAGCTGCGGAGGCTCGTCTCTTCCCGTTCCCTCTTAGCTATTTTTCTGCAGCAGACCATGCTAGGTGCGTGACCCCTGCCTACCCTCCCGGGGTATAAGGGTTTTGAAACCCCACCACCACGAGATGGGGGCCGGGCTGGGGGATGCGCGGTTTACACCCGGAATGATGTCTCCATTCTTCTTTCCACTTTAGATACCTCCTCTCAGGCAGTGGCTGTGCAGCTTCACATGGATAGGAGGTATACTGTTATTTCTGCGAACTTTCCACCATCAGCTGACTTCGACGTGGGGGACTTCGGCCGCGTCGTGGCACGGTTGCTGAGGTCCTTTCTCTTGCTTGGAGATCTGAATGGCAGATATCCTCTCTGGGGAGACTACACAATAAATCACAGGGGACAATTCTTTGCCAACCTAATCGAAGAGCTTGAGATAGGTGTCCTAAATGTGGATGAGTTTACGCATAATTGCCCGAGAACCGCTTCATTTTCTTGCCTTGATCTAATATCTCTGTGTTCTCAAGATGAAGAGACTGATTTTGATTCGGGGGTGGTCGAAGACCTCCATTGTAGTGATCACTTTCCCATTCAAATATCATTTTCTGGGCCACTGCCGCCTAAGAGCCCACCTCGGTGGTGCTTGGCACAGGCGTGGTGGCCTTTATTTCAGGAAATGACTGAATTCTCTATCTCAGTCCAGGAGTTTAGGTCGGTAGATGAGGCCGTTGAGTTCTTCTCCGACAACCTCATCGCCGCGGGCCTGACTACTATTCCCAGAACTTCTGGCCGTTTTGCACGCCGACCACTCCTTTGGTAGTTCGCCGAGTGTGAGACGGCCCTCAAACAGAAGCGTTAGGCCTACATGCGCTATAGGCGCCGCCCGAACGATTTCACTGTCGCTGAATTTCTTCGGGCTAGGGCTAGGTTCCGGTATATTTCGAGCACGCTCGCCGCTATTCTTGGTGAGCATACGTGTCTTCACTTAACGGGAAGACCCCTCTAGCATAGGTGTGGAGGCAAGTCAAAAGGATTCGAAGCAAATTTTAGCAGGACCGCCCTCACGTTCTTCAGGAGAATGAGACCGCAATCTCGGAATCCGGGTCCGTAGCGGAATCCTTCGCGACTGATTTCTCCGCATTATCTAGCCGGGATGCTGCTCCGCCAGCATTCAATGCACGTCGTGATGTCGCGGAAGGCCGCCAGCTGGACTTTACTTCCATAGGCGGAGAACCCTTCAAAGGCAGGTTTAATCTGAATAAGTTGCGTACCGCTCTTACTTCGTGTGCGGACGCCCATGGCCTGAACGATGTCCCGTACGCCATGCTTCGACACGTGGTGAGCGAGGTATGGCCTTTCTGTTAGATTTGTTCAACAGGATCTGGGAAGAGGGTAACCTCCCAGACTCATGGCGTATCGCTACTGTGCTAGCTTTTCGTAAACCGGGGAGAGATCATTCTACCCCGGCCGGTTTTCGCCCAATTTCTCTAACCTCATGCGTGTGCAAGTTGATGGAGAAATTGGTAAATGTTAGATTAGCCTTTTTTCTAAACAGCGGAGGCCATCTTTGTTCTGCGCAGTGCGGCTTCTGCAAGTTCCAGTCCACGTCGGACGCTCTGCTTCGACTGGAAAATGCTCTCTGCGAGGCCTTCCTTCGTAGACAGCTCTTCTCCACCGTTTTTTTCAATCTGGAGAAAGCTTATGATACCGCAACTCGATACGGTATCATGGAGACCCTCCACACGTTGGGAGCGAGGCGACGCCTCCCGGTCTTTATATCTGAATTTTTGCGAGATCGCCCATTCCGTTTACGGGTGGAGGGAAGCCCTCTCCGGCCTTATGGAGCAGAAAGAGGGTGTCCTGCAGGGAAGTGTCCTCAGGGTTATACTCTTTGCCTTGAGCATCAACAGAATTACCTCGGTGCTGCCAGAAGATGTTCTTTCTACGCTCTACGTGGATGACCTTTCGATCTCTTTTGGCGCGGCCCAGATGCCAACTCTGGAGCATCGACTCCAACAGGCACTGAACCGCATCTCTCGCTATGCCAAAGCGCACAGGTTTTGGTTTTCTTTGGCCAAGAATAAGGTGGTGCATTTCTGCCGCTATCCACACTTCCACCCCGACCCGGATTTGTTTCTTAATGAGATGCGCCTGGAAGTGGTTAAATCGCACCGTTTCCTTGGTCTTGTATTTGACCGACGCCTGACCTCGGAGGATCATATTCGGAGCCTTACGGTCTGTGGTACCCGCGCCATGGATATTCTTCGTTCCGTGACGTTTAGCGCTTGGGGTGCTGATAGGGCTACTGTCTTACTTTTTTATTGATCCTTTGTCCGTTCGAAGCTCGACTAGGGATGTGAGTTTTATGCATCCGCAGCGGAACGTCTATTGCGGTAGGTGGACTCGATCCACCACACCGACCTTCGCTTGGTGAGCGTTGCATTCCGCACTTTTCCTATTGAGAGTCTGCTTGTCGATGCTGGAAAGATGCCATTATCTATGCGCCGTGCACTGTGCATTACTCGCCTGTACGCATGAGCTCAGCGTCTCCCTTTGTCACCAACGGCTCTCAAAGCATCAGCAGCTGATCTCGACGGTTCCTATGCCACCGAGAGACGCAAGTCATACCATAAGCCCTTTGGGCTTAAGGGTGATCTTCGCGCTGGTTATCTGTCCCGGTACCGGGATGGGGGGGGGGGTTGCTACCGCCTGTCCCTTGTACTCGGGACGAGTGCGTGTACATTGACTGGTGGACTTATAGACTTTTGGGGGAAGGACGGCCTTCTCCTTTTATTTAACTAGTTTTTTTGTTGTTTTCTTTGTAGGTCGCACGTTCCTGCGCCGGGGGTGGGGGGGGGGACCTCTCCCTAACGCAGGAGCTTGTTTCCTCCTTGTTATGATTATCCCAATTATTGTTGTTATTGTTTTTCATTCTTATTTTAAAGTAGCCTAGTGTTAGGCTGTCCTGAGTGCGGCGACTTGTGTCCAAGTGGGTAGTCGCCAGATAGGCTCTTAAAAAAAATTATCTCAGTGACAATCTGCGAGGGAGATGGATCGGGCGTGCTGGCAATGAGGACAATGTGCTGCTGAAATGGCCGCCACGTTCCCCTGACCTGACACGTGGCGATTTTTTTCTCTGGGGCTATGTGAAGGTACTGGTCTATGTCCCCCCTCTTCCTGCAAACTTAGAGGAACTCAAGCACAGAATCATTATCGAAATGGAGACTGTTACCAAAGACATCCTGCAGCGTGTTTGGGAGAAGCTGGACTACCGACTTGACGTGTGCCGTGCCTCAGGCGGTGCACATATTGAACATTTGTGAAATCGTTCATGCAATCCACATACCTTTGATTTTCTCATTCAAATTTGGAGGAATAAATCTTATGTTGCTTAACAATATCCTGTTTAGTTTCATTTGCTTTGACTATTGTAGTTTCTGTGATATTTACATCTCAAATGATATCAATCTTTTTGAAACAACCGGTATAGAGTTATATAAGAAGAGAAGATATATAAAAATAATTTTTCTGAACTTCACCATTTGTAATTCTTTGGGTTTTAAAAACTTCACAAAATTTCGATACTTATATTTATTTCTGAACTTCACCATTTTGTTTTTTGATATTATAAAATAATTAGTAAAATAAATGATAAAAAAACCATAACTCATAACCAAACTAAATGAAATTATTATGCAAATACTCAACAAAATCCCCTTCTTAAATTATAGAGTTAGTGATGATGATGATGATGATGATGATGATGCACGACGGGTATTATTACTAACTCTATATTTTAAGAAGGGGATTTTTTGAGTGTTTGAATAATAATTTAATCTTAGTTTGGTTATGACTTATGTTTTATTATCAAAGTTATTTCTAATTATTCTTTTATATCAAAAAACAAAATGGTGAAGTTCAGAAGTAAATATAAGTATCGAAATTTTGTGTTTTTTTTTAAACCCAAAGAATTACAAATGGTGAAGTTCAGAAATTTATTTTTATATATCTTTTCTATAACTATATTTTAGCCTGCTGGGCGTGTTCATTTTCATAATTTTGGTCCTAGTTAAAAGGTATTTCATCATTCGGCTTCTTTGCTTAATAGCTTCGACGCATTGTTTTGACAAGTTGATGCCCTCCGAAACAAAAATCCATTGGCGCCTTTGTAAGGTAACCGATTATAAAACATGGCCGCTCATTTGGTTATGCGCTTTTAAATTTAAATACCCTAAGTGCATGACCTTGCCTTTACGTATGTTCATGTTCATCTGCCACTTATCCTACCGCTCGACAATTTTATCAAGCTCTCGCTGCCTTTCCGCAACATCGTGTCTAAAGTGGGCTGTCTCCTAGCTTTGTATCATCTGCGAATGTTTGGATTTTACTCAAAAAATCATTATTAAGGTCATTTATATATACACTGAAGATCAGTAGGCCCAGTACTGACCACTGAGGTACGCCGCTAGTGATTGGAGACCAGTCCGAGAGTATTTCTTTATAACAACCCGCTGTCACCGATTTGAGAGATAGTTCTGTATCCAGTTAAGAATATTTCCTCTTATTCCGTGCGCTTTAAGTTTCAGGAAAGGTTTCTTATGCAGAACGATATCAAAGGCTTTTTGGAAGTTTAGGTAAGTTATGTTTACTGTTTTGCTTTCATCGTAGATAGAAATCATTTTATGAAAAAAATACAGGAGATAGGTTAAACAAAACGTCCTCGACAAAATCAATGTTGAGTCTTTAATTAGATTATTTGACTCGAGATGATTCACGATCCTATCTTTAATTATAATTTATCGATTTTAAGAATTTACCAATTAATAATGTTGAACTATTATAAGAAGAAATTGGGGAAGAAAAGAAATAAAAGAGTAAAAATGAAATAGAAGAATAAAAATAAAGAAGAAAAAAATAGAAGAGGGAAAATAAATGTTGAGGTTAAGGGAAAGGAGGATGAGGAGGAGGAGAAATATGAGATGAAAAAGAAGGGTAGAAAGCAAGAGAAGAAGAAGCAGCTTGTTTTCGTTTCACATGCTGGGAATATAATTTTGTGGTCACCGAACAAAATGAATTTATTTAAGTCATTGCAACTTCATCTAAATGACAAAGTTAACCCTGATAAGAAGGTGGAAAAAGATATAAAATCATATACAGAGTGACCCTCTCCCCGCCTTAAAAAAAAACTGGCCCAACTTTCAATAGGCTTTTTTTAATTCCAGAAAACATTAAGAAATGAAGCCTATCGATCCTTGAGGCCCGTTTATTTTGAGGGTGGGGGCACTGTATTTCATCCAAACCAAATGTATTCTTAAGAACAGTGTGTAGTGTTTTGATTAAACGATGGGAGTAATTACCAATAACGAATTAATTTGCTGAATAAATGCATTTTTTGGAATATTAAAAAAATGAAATTACTTTGCAATCAAAATCCCCCGACATAGTTTCATGACGATTAAATAAAATTAATAATTAATTAAAGTTTAGCTTGGTGGCTTTGATGGCGAAGTTTGGGTGATATAACAAAATGTTTGTCTTTAGATTTCTATAGATGCTGGAATTAAGGGCAGATTTTCAGACCGTAGGTGGTGAAATCAAATCTCATTGAATACAATTATAACAAATGGTTGGGAAGTGTAAAATTACACGCTCTGAAGATATCCTAAATGAGGAAATGTCAGAATCCAATCAAATGGAATACGAACTTACAACCTGTTTCGCCTCCTCGCTAAAAACAATAGTCAGTAAAGGGAATTTTAACGCCCCAAAATATATATATTCGGAAAACTGGAAGCCTATTAATATGATATTCCCAAACCTAAAAAGCCAATAATGATAATTATAGAGGTCAGATGAGGCCACAAGCCGAGGACAACCTAATCAATGGTAAAAATGGTTGGATTTAATGTTCTGATTGGTGACTACATGCTGGAGAGCCTTGATCGAATTCAACTAGACGAGTTTGGATAGGGAGACTCCAAAGATCAGATAGGGAACGGCCAACACCCATGCCTTTTTTATTCATAAAGAAAAACCAACAAGGGCATTTAGGCATGAAATTTTTAGTTATTCGTGAGGAAATTTTTGTAGTTTGAAAATGTGTGAAAAGATTGGTCGAGAAGATGAGCCCCAAGTTTGTGAAACAAACCATTTAATTGCTTATATAGACATGCTTTGACATTTCACACACAGTACGATCTTATAGTCAGGTTTTAAATAATAATTCAACAAAATCACCCTCACCACTTCAACTCAGAAGGGTAATTTCGATGAGCATTAAGACCAGGGTTAACTAGATGGGTTCTCCGGCCCCTCCCGCCCATTACTGAAATGCAATGGTGTGGTCGAATAACGTGTCTACTAGCCTATTTTAATATAATTTGGAAGAAAAAATTGGCAGTTAAAAAATGTGGGCAGCAATGACTTGATTGATGCCTGTTGGCCCATCCCGTGAGTCCTTACTCTCGCTTAATTAAGCGTTGGAAGGGCGGCTATGCGGACGCTGTTAATTAGTTGTCTGCGTTTTACTCATTACTGGTGGATGTCTATCAAACGCTGATGGGAACACAGCGGTAATTAGCGGGATGGGAGGTTATGAAAAGGGTCGCCCAGATCCCTCCTCCCCCCGTAGATGTTTTTGCAGAAGTAATGAAAATTGTACAGCAGTTGGTCGTCACGATTTGCACAAGGACTGAATTCCTGGAAAAAAAGTTCGCCCTTCACACTCATCATCATCGCTAACTCTATAATTTGAGAAGGGAATTTTTTTGAGTATTTGCATAATAATTTCATCTTAGTTTGATTATGACTTATGTTTTTTATCCGTTATTTCTAATAATTCTTTTATAATATCAAAAAACAAAATGGTGAAGTTCAGAAATAAATATAAATATCAAAATTTTGAGAAATTTTTTAAACCCAAAGAATTACCAATGGTGAAGTTCAGAAAATTTATTTTTATATATCTTCTTCTATAACTATATTTAGCAACGTGATATTTTGAAAGGGGGAAAATTTAGTTTAGAGTTCCTTTTTAAAATTATTATAATTGGCGAAGTAAAGAAAATTTAAAAAAATTTAACCTTGGCTACTTTTTTTAGATTTAAAATTTTAATCTTAGTAGCGAAGCGCAAGCTCCCCCCAACGGCGAAGCCATTGTCTGGTGGTATTTATAAATGTACCAGGGATTAGGTCCTTTTTTTTTAATTTAGTCATGTTGGCAGTTAGTAGCGATCAGCGAGGGCGAAAATTGGAATGCAGGAGATTGCCTGCGGGCGCCGCCTAATCTTGAAGGTCTTCGGACAAGACTTCTCGGAGAGAGAATCTTGAGGTAAGGACTAATGCACAGCCTGATTAAAGACCTTATGCAAGGAAAATGTGATGTTGCTAAAAGGCCTAATACAAGGCTTATTTCAAAGCCTAATTAAAGACCTTATGCAAGGAAAATGTGATGTTGCTAAAAGGCCTAATACAAGGCTTATTGCAAAGCCTGATTAAAGACCTTATGCAAGGAAAATTTGATGTTGCTAAAAGGCCTAATACAAGGCTTATTGCAAAGCCTGATTAAAGACCTTATGCAAGGAAAATTTGATGTTGCTAAAAGGCCTAATACAAGGCTTATTGCAAAGCCTGATTAAAGACCTTATGCAAGGAAAATTTGATGTTGCTAAAAGGCCTAATACAAGGCTTATTGCAAAGTCTGATTAAAGAATTATGCAAGGGAAATGAGAGGCTGATAAAATTCCTAATGCAACGTTTTTTAGGCAAAACCTGATTAAAGGCCAACTGCAAAGACCTGGTGAAATGCTGATAAAAGACTGAATATAAGACCTGGCGCAAAAGCCCGATTAAAGGACTGTTAAAATACTGATACAATATCTGATAAAAGACCTGATATAAAATGTGATGAGAGGCCTGATTAAAAGGTTAGTCAAAGGTTTGTTGCAAGAGTCTTTTCAGCAATACTAAAAGGACTTTGCAAGAAACCCACAAATCGTAACCTTATATGGATATATGGAGTGTTTACACGTTGGACATGGTTAGTCCTCGGTTGGGGTTGATTTCAATCGGAGCGATCGATTAAATGGGGGCGATATGGCGCAATGACATTTGGTTCGGATCCCACGTTAAACAGTAGCCCCCCACCCCCGTGAGATAAACGTCAGATGGTGTGAATCAGTGGTAAAAACTGTGCCAAAACCTTACACGGAATGAAGAATAAAAATATTGAAGTTTAAAAGAGTATTTAAATCATTAAATTATAAAACTTGTCTAGATCATTAAGGTTTAAAAAATGTCCCCTGATTATTAGGTTTCAAAACAAATAATTAGATCAATAAGTTTTAGAACTTTTTATAACGTTAAATTTTCAAACTTTTCCTAGCTTGTTAGGCTTCAAAACTTGTCTTCCGACCATTACTAGGAGCGTTCACAAATGTTATCGGGAAATATTTCTTGCTCACTTCAGAATCAATAAATTAATGAGGTTTTTAGAACATTTAAATTGCTTCAAAGGCTTATCTAAATTGGCACAAATAAGCTGCAACCTTTTGAAGATAACTTTGGTAATGGCTAGGCCTATTTAGGCTAGCAATGCCTCGGCAATTTTTAAACTAATGATGCTTAGCCCTTATAGTCTCGTGCAGGTCAGGTCGCGAGCGACTCTACATCTCGCTAGAGCGGTCGGTCGGTCCCTGTTTAACTTTTCTTTTGCTTTTGTAATAACATCATAACTATTCGGCCGGTTCTAACGAAATTTGAAACCTTTATGTTGTTTTACATTCTCTTTTGAATGATATAATTGCCAAAGTCTTCCCAAGGTAATCCGTGGAATTATTTGGCAATAACATCATAACTATTTGTCCGATACTCTGCTAGACTAGGCTATAATATGCTATAATCTGCTAGGCAAGCATAAAATAGGCTATACTATGCTAGGCTATTATAGGCTAGGCTAGACTATGGTAGGCTATACTATGCTAGGCTATTATAGGCTAGGCTACACTATGGTAGGCTATACTATGCTAGGCTATTATAGGCTAGGCTACACTATGGTAGGCTATACTATGCTAGGCTATTATATGCTAGGCTAGGCTAGGCTAAGATATAATGTACAAGGGTAAGATTACTATGCTAATTTAGGCTATAAAATGCTATGCTAGGATAGCATATAGTATGTTCGGCTAGACAATACTAAACTAGCTTGACTAGGGTATAGTAGGATAGTATAGGCTATACTTGTCTAGGATAGTAAATGCTAGGCTAGATTATGCTAAGCTATGCTAAGCTATACTATGCTAGATAGGGCTATGCTATGATGTGTTAGAGTATGTTAAAGTATAATAGGCTAGGGATGGCTATACTCTGCTATGCTAGGTAATACTATGTCAGGCTACGAGAGGCTAGCTAACTAACGCTATAATAGGCTAAGGTATGCAAGGTTATTCTAGTATAGGGTATGGTATGCTATACTGGTCTAGGCTATAATATGATACGCTTGGCTATATTATTAGGTGTGGTCATAAATCAGAAAAAGTGAGGGCCCGCGACTTTTTGGCCAGCAGATCTTGTTTAAGCATTAGTAATGCCTGGGCATCTTTTAAGCTAGTAATGCCTATTTATGTCTTGCTTAAGCGAGCAATGCCACGGCCATTTGTAAGTTAGCAATGCCTAGGCTTTTTTATAAACTAGTTCCTCTTAGTCCGTCTTTTTAATTATTCTATATAGTACCAAAGCGTCTTTGAATTAGTTTAAATTAGTAAATGGAACAATTAGATTATTTTCTTGATTATTTTCCTAGTCCGTTTAGCTGTAGTAATTCCTACAACAAATTTGAGCTGTAGCAATGCCTATTATTTCTTTAAGTTACAAAACTGGTGATTGGGTGCCCAAATGTACTGTCGTGAAATGAGTGCGAGACATTTCTGGGCATAGTTGTTTCGGGAGAGGGAGTAAAAAGTGGGTTCCTTACTGCAATATTAAACATAAAGAATAATGGCTTTATTGCGACTAAAACAACCAATCCCTACTTCTAGACGTGGTCTCCAAAAGCAGGAGGCTCTGTTTTCCGTTTGATTGGATGAGGTCATCTATATTAAGAAAGCATTTACTTCAGACCTTTAATTTTCAACACTTGCAACAGTTACTTCAAATATTTAAAGTTCGACACTTGCAACAGTTACTTCAGACATTTAATGTGCAACAATCGCAACAGTTACTTCAGACCTTTAATGTTCAATAATTGCAACATTTACTTCAGTCCTTCGATTTTCAAAAAGTGCAACATATACTTCAGTCCTTTAGAGATAAAAAATTGCAAAATGCACTTCAGACAATTAATGTAAAAAAAAATGCAACAGTTACTTCAGACCTGTAATGTTAAAAAATCACAAGGGTTACTTTAGACCTTTAATGTTAAAAAATTGAACAGTTACTATAGAGGTGTAAAGTTCAACAATCGCAACAGTTACTTCATACCTTTGAAGTTCAACAATTGCAACAGTTACTTCAGACCTTTAATTTTTAAAAAATTGCAAAATTTACGTCAGGCGTTTAATGATAAAGAATTGCAACAGTTAGTTCAGACCTTTAATAATCAACAATTGCAACAGTTTTTTCAGGCCTTTGATCTTCAACAATTGCAACAGTTGCTTCAGACATGTAATGTTTAACAATCGAAACAGTTACTTCAGACCTTTAATGTTTAAGAATTGCAACAGTTACTTCAGACCTTTAAAGTTCAAAAATTATAACAATTACTTCAGAACATTATTGTTTAACAATTGTAAGTTACTTCAGACCTTTAAACATCAAAACTTACAATATTTACTTCAGAGCTTTAATGTTTAACAATTGCAACAGTTACATCAGCCCTGTAATATTCAACAATTGCAACAGTTTTTTCAGATCTTTAGTGTACAACAATTGCAACAGTTACTTCAAAGCTTTAATGTTTAACAATCGCAATAATTAATTCAGACCTTTAATGTTCAAGAATTGCAACAGTTACTTCATGCCTTTAATGTTAAACAATTGTAACCGTCACTTTAGACCTTTATTGTTCAACAATTGCAAGTTACTTCAGACCTTTAGAGTTTAAACATTACTATAGTTACTTCAGAGTTTTAAAGTTCAACAATTGCAACAGTTACATCGGACATGTAATGTTCAACAATCGCAACAGTTACGTCACACCTTTAATGTTAAAAATTCCAAAAGTTACTTCAGCCGTTTAATATTCAACAATTGCAATATTTACTTCAGCCCTTTTATGTTAAAAAATTGTAAGAGTTACTTCAAATCCTTAATGTCCAAGAATTGCAACAGTTAATTCAGACCATAAATATTCAACAATTGCAATAGTTACTTCAGACCTTTAGTGTTCAACAATTTTAACACTTACTTCAGAACTTTAAGGTTCAACAAATTCAAACAATTACTTCAGTCCTTTAAAGTTCAACACTTGCAAAGGTTACGTTAAACCTGTAATGTTCAACAATCGCAACAGTTACTTCAGACCTTTAATCTTCAAAAATGGAATAGTTACGTCAGTCCTTTACTCTTCAAAAATTGAAAGTTACATCAGACCTATAATATAAACAATTGTAACAATTACTTCAGACCTTTATTTTTCAACAATTGCAAGTTACTTCAGACATTTAAAGTTCAACACTTACAACAGTTACTTCAGCGCTTGAGTGATCAACAATTGTAACAGTTACATCTGAAATGTACTGTTTCAGAATCGCAACAATTACGTCAGTCTTTTAATGTCCAAAAATTGCAACAGTTACTTCAGACCTTTAATATTAAAAAATTGCAACATTTAATTCAGACGTTTACTGTTAAACAATCGCAAAAGTTACTCCAGACGTTTAATGTCCAATAATTGCAATATTTAGTTCACTCCCTTACCGTTTATCAATTGCAACATTTACTTCATATCTATAATGTTCAACACTTACAACAGTTACTTCAGCGCTTTATCATAAACAATTGTAACAGTTACATCTAAAATGTAATGATCCACAATCGCAACAATTACATCTGACCTTTCATGTCCAAAAATTGCTATAGTTGGTTGCTTCAGACCTTTAATTTTCTACAATGGCAACAGTTACTTTAGAGCTTTATTATTCTACAATTGCAACAGCTACTTCAGAGCTTAAATTTTGAAAAAATGCAAAAGTAATTTCAGAAAAGTAATGGTCAACAATTAAAACAGTTACTTCAGACCTTTAATTTTCTACAATTGCAACAGTTACTTCAGAACTTAAATGTTCAAAAATTGCAACAGTTATTTCAGAACAACAATTTACTTCAGACCTTAATACTTCAAAGCCTACAACAGCTACTTCAGAAATATGATGCATACAAATTGAAACGTTTAATACACACCTTTAAATTTCAAGAATTGCAAAAGCTATTTCAAACCTTTAAAGTTTAACACTTGCAACAGGTACTTCAGACTTTTAATGTTCATTAATTTTAACATTTACTTTAGCTCTTTAAGGTTTAACAATTGCGGCAGTAACTTCAGTCCTTAACATTTTAACAATTGCCACAAAAACTTCAGAAATTTAATGTTCAACTATTGCAAGAGATACTTCATAAATTTAAAGTTAAACAATTTCAACAGTTACTTCAGACCTGTAATTTTCAACAATCGCATCAGTTACTTCAGACGTTTAATGTCCAATAATTGCAATATTTACTTCACTCCATTATTGTTCAACAATTGCAAAAATTACTTCAGACCGGTAATATTAAACAATTGCACCAGTTACTTCAGACCTTTAATCTTCCAAAAAATGCAACGGTTAATTCAGACCTTTAGTGTTCAACAATTGTAACAATTACGTAAGACCTTTATTGTCCAACAATTGCAAGTTACTTCAGACCTTTAAAGTTCAACACATGCACTAGTTATTTAAGATCTTTAATGTTCAACAATTGTAATATTTACATCAGACCTGTGATGTTCAACAATTCCAACAATTACGGCAGACCTTTAATGTTCAAAAATTGCAACAGTTACTTCAGACATTTATTATTCGACAATTCCAACTTCAATTCAGACATTTAATGTTAAAAAAATGGAAGAGATACTTCAGTTCCTTAAAGTTCAAGAATTGCAACAGTTACTTCAGACTTTTAATGTTTAAGAATTGCAACATTTACTTCAGCCCTTAATTATTCAACAATTGCAACAGTTACTTTAGAACTTAATGTTAAAAAATAGCAACAGTTACTTCAGAACGTAAATTTAAAAAAATAGCAACAGTTACTTCAGAAAGATAATGCTAAAAAATTGCGATAGTTACTTCAGACCTGAAAAGTTCAACACTTGCAACAGCTACTTCAGACCTTATATATTCATTAATTGCAAAATTTACTTGTCCTTTAATGTTTAACAATTAAAACAGTTAATTCAGCCCTTAAATGTTCAACAATTGCAACAATTACTTCAGAAATTAAACGTTCAACAATATGAACAGTTACTTGAGACCTTTAAAGTTCAAAACTTGAAACAGTTACGTCAGACCAGAAATGTTCAACAATTGCAACAGTTAATTCAGTCCTATAATGTTCAATAATTGCAACAGTTACTTCAGAACTTTAATGTTTGACAATTGAAACATTTACCTCACACTTTTAATGTTAAAAATTGAAAAAGTTAATTCAAACTTTTAATGATCAAGAATTGCAACAGATTGGTCAAACAATTAATGTTCAACAATTGAAACAATTACTTCAGACCTTAATTCTCAAACAATTGCCCCTGGTACTTCAGACCTTAAATGTTCAATAATTGCAACATTTACATTCATCCTTTAATGTTCTAAAATTGCAACAATTACTTCAGTCCTTTACTGCTTAACAATTGCTACATTTACTTCAGTCCTTTAATTATGAAAGTTGCAAAAGTAATTACAGACATTAAATATTAAAGAACTGCGACAGTTATTTCAGAGCCGTAATGTGTAACAATCTTAACCTTTACTTCAGACCTTTAATGTTAAAAAATTACAATAGTTAATCCAGACCTGAAATGTTTTACAATGGCTACAGTTACTTCAGACGTTTAATGTTAAAAAATTGCAACAGTTAATTCAGACTTTTAATCTTCAACAAATTGCAAAATTTACTTCCGACCGTTAATGAGCAACAATTTCAACAGTTATTTCAGACCTTTACTGGTCAACAATTGCCAGGGTTTCTTCAGACCTTTGATGGTCATCACTTGCACCATTTACTTCAGACGTTTAATGTAAAAAAATTGCAACAGTTACTTCAGATCCTTAATGTTCAAGAATTGCAACAGTTACTTCAGACCTTTACTCGTCAAAATTTGCAAAAATTATTTCAGACGAACCATTGCAATAGTTACCTCATACCTTAAATGTTAAAACATTGCAACATTTACTTCAGAAATATAAGGCTCAACACTTGCAACAGTTACTTCAGACCTTTAAAGTTCAACACCCTTAACAGTTACTTTAGACCTTTGATGTACAACAATTGTAACATTTACTTTAGTCCTTTTAATGTTTAATAATTGCTACAGTTACTTCAGACATCAACTATTCAATAATTGCAACAATTACTTGAGAAATTTAATATTCAACTATTGCAACAGTTTCTTCAGACCTTTATGTTCAACAATTGCAACAGTTACTTTAGAATGGAAAGTTCCACAATCTCAACATTTACTTCAGACCTTCAATGTTCAAGAATTGTAACAGGTACCTCAGCCCTATAATGTTAAAAAATTTCAAGAATTACTTCAGATCCTTAATGTTCATCAATTGCAACAGTTACTTCAGACCTTTAATATACAACAATTGTGTCGGTTACTTCAGACCTTTATTGTTTAACAATTGGAACAGTTACTTCAGACCTTAATCTTCTTAAAATTGCAAGTTACTTCAGAAAAATAATGCTCAATAATTGCAACAGTTACTTCAGACCTTTAAATTCAACACTTGCAAGAGTTACTGTAGAGTTTTAATGTTCAATAATTTTAAAAATTTACCTCCGTGCGTTAAATAAAAAAAATGCAACAGTTACTTCAGATCTTTAATGTTCATTACTTGAAAAATTTACTACAGACCTTTAATTTTAAAAAATTGCAACAGTTAATTCAGATCTTCATTGATCAAGAATTGCAACAGTTACCTCAAATCTTTAATGTAAAACAATTGAAATAGTTACTTCAGACCTTTATTCTTCAACAATTGTATCTGTTACTTCAGACCTTAAATTTTTTATAATTGTAAATTTAATTCAGTTCTTTAATGTTCAATAATTTTGAGAATTACCTTAGTTGTTTAATGTTCAACAAATGCAAGATATACTTCAGTCTTTTAATGATAAAAAATTGTAAAATTCATTTCAGACATTCAATGATAAAGAATTGCAACAATTACTTTAGACCTGTAATATTTAACAATCGCAACAGTTACTTCAGATGATTAAGGTTTAATAATTGCAACAGTTACTTCTAACCTTAAATGTCCAACAATTGCAAGTGTTACTTAACAAATTTAATAGTGAACCATTGAAAAACTTAGTTCGGAAATTTAAAGTTCAACACTTGCAACAGTTACTTCAGTCCTTTAATGTTTAACCATTGCAACATTTACCTTAGTTCTCTAATGTGGATATTTGCAAAATTTACTTCGGGCTTTTATTGATACAAAATTGCAACACTTTCTTCAGATTTACAATATTCAACAATCGAAATACTTAATTCAGACATTGACTCTTCAGCAATTGAAACAGTTACTTCAGACCTTTAATATTCAAAAGTTCCAACACTTACTCCAGACGTTTACTGTTTAAGAGATGAAACAGTTACTTCAGATCTTTAAAGTTAAACAATTGCGACAGTTACTTCAAGCTTGTTGTTATGTTCAAGATTCCAAACAATTACTTCAGATCTTTAATATGAAAAAATTAAAACGGTTACTTCAGATCTTTAAAGTCCTGAAATTGCAACAGTTCGTTCAGACATTTAATGTTCAACAATGGTAACAGATTCTTCAGAACCTTAATATTCAACAATCGCAACAGTTACCTTAGTACTTTATTCTTCCCCACTTACAACACTTACATCAGACCTATGAATTTAAACACTTTCAACAGTAATTCAGACCTGTAATGTTAAATTATCGCAACAGCTACTTCAGACCTTTAATGTTCAACAATTGCAACATTTACTTCTGACCTTTAATGTTCAAAAATTGCAATAGTTACATCAGACCTGTGATGTTAAAAAATCACAACACTTACTTCATACATTGAGTGTTCAACAAATTCAGCAGTTAATTCAGACATTTTATTTTAACAATTATATCAGTTAATTCGGACATTTATTGTTCAAAATTGCAAGTTACTTCAGACCTTTAAAGTTCAACACTTACAATGGTTACTTCAGAGATTTAATGTTCATCATTCGCAACTGTTACTTCAGATATTTGGGGTTCAACACTTGTAACAGTTACTTCAGACCTGTTATGTTCAACAATCGCAACCTTTACTTCAGACCTTAAATGTTCTAAAATTGCAATAGTTAGTTCAGTCGTTTAATTTTCAACAAACGCAACATTAACTTCCGATATTTAATCATCAACAATTGCAAAAATGTTTTCGGACCCCTAATGTTCACCAATAGCAACAGTTTCGTCAGACCTTTATTGTTGAACAATTGCAACAGTTACTTCAGACTTCAATTTTAACATTTGCAACAATTACTTCAGGCCTGTAATTTTCAACATCGCAATAGTTAATTTAGACTTTTAATGTTTAACAATTGTAAAATTAACTTCAGACCTTTAATGCTCAAAAATTTCAACAGTTTCTTTAAACCTGTATTATTAAACAATCATAACAGTTAATTCAGACCTTTACTGTATAACAATTGAAACAGTTATTCAGACCATTATTTTCAACAATTGCAACATTGACTTCAGAATGTTGAAGTTCAACTCTTACAACAGTTACTTCAGACCTTTAAAGTCCATCACTTGAAAAAGTTAATTCAGACATTTAATCTTCACAATTTAGAACATTTACTTCAGACATTTAATGTGCATCAAATTCAACAGTTAATTCAGACTATTAATTTCACTTATTGTATCAGTTACTTCGTACCATTATTGTTCAAAATTGTAAGTTACTTTAGACCTTTAAAGTTCAACACTCACAATGGTTACTTCAGAGATTTAATGTGCACCAATTGCAACTGTTACTTCATATCTTTAAGGTTCAACACTTGCATCAGCTACTTCGCACCTGTAATGATCAACATTAGCAACAGGTACTTCAGACCTTTAAATTTCAACACCTAGGATAGTTAGTTCCTACCATTAATGTTCAACAATTCTAACATTTACTTCAGACCTTTAATGTTCAACAATTGCAACATTTTACTTCTTAATTATTGTGCAAATATTGCAACATTTATTTCAGACATGTAATGTTAAACAATCGCACCAGTTACTTCTGAACATTATTGTTCAAAAATTGAAACAATTACTTCGAATTTTTAATGTTCAACATTTTCAACTCGTACTTCAACCCTGTATAGTGTAACACTTGCAACAGTTAATTTCTCGCCTGTAATATTGAACAATGTCAGGAGATACTTCAGACCTTTAAAGTTCAACAATTACAAACTTCCTTCAGGCCATTACTGTTCAACAATTGCAACAGTTACTTCAGATCTTTAACTTTCAACAATTGCACCAGTTTATTCAGACCTTTAATTTTCAACAATTGCAAAAGTTACTTTAGTCCTTTAATGTTAAAAAATTGCAACAGTTACTTCAGAGCTTTACTTTTAAAAAAATGCAACAGTCACTTCCGACATATACTGTTCACAACCTAAGCAGGTACATCAAAACTTTAAGGTTCAACCTTATATGTTCAACAATTGCAATAGTTACTTCAGAAATTTAACGTTCAACAAACGCAGGAGTTAATTCAAACTTTTAAAGTTCAACACATGCAACAAGTACTTCAGACCTGTAATGTTCAACAATCCCAACAGTTACTTCAGACAACTACCCTTCAATAATTGCAACATTTACATCACTCCTTTAATGTTCAACAATTGCAACATTCAATTCAGTCCTTTATTTTTCAACAATTGTAAAACTTCCTTCATTACTTTAATGTTAAAAAATGCAAAAGTCACTACAAAGATTTACTGTTCAATAATTGTAAATTTACTTCAGACATTTAATAATAAAAAATTGCAACAGTTACTTCAGTCGTGCAATATTCAATAATCGCAACAGTTACCCCAAACCTTTCTTTTAAACAATTGAAACCGTTACTTCAGAGCTTTTATGTTCAACAATTGCAACAGATACTTCTGACCTTTAAAGTTCAACACTTACAATTACCTTAGAACTTTAAGTTCATCAGTAGAAACAGTTACTCCAGACTTTGAGTGTTCAACAATTGCAACAGTTACTTAAGAATTTTAAATTTCACCAATAGCAATATTTACTTCACACCTTTAATGCACAACAATTGCAACACTTATGTGAGACATTTAATGTTAAAAATTGCAACAGTGACTTCACACCTGTAATAAAAAACCATAAGAACAGGTAGTTCAGACCTTTATTGTTTAACAATTACAACATTTACTTCAAACATTTAATGCTCAACATTTGCAAAAGTCATTTCAGACGTTTATTGTTCAACAATTGCATCAGTTACTTTAGAATTTTAATGTTCAAGAATTGCAAAAGTTACTTCAGGCTTGTAGTGTTCAACAATCGCAACAGTTACCTTATACCTGTAATTTTCAGCAATCGCAACAGTTATTTCAGATCTTTTATATTTAATTATTGAAACAGTTACTTAAGCCCTTTAATGGTCAACAATTGTAAAATTACCTTCGACCTTTCCTTTTCAACAATTGCACCAGTTACTTCACACCTTTCCTTTTCAACAATTGCAACACTTATCTATGACGTATAATGCTCAACAATTGCAACATTTACTTTATACCCTTAATATTAATCAATTGCAACAGTTACTTCAGACCTATAATGTTCAACAATTTCAACAGTTATTTCAGACCTTAATTTTTCAATAATTGAAACAGTTACCCCAGTCATTTAATGTTAAACAATTGCAACACTTACTTCAGACCTTTAAAGTTCAACAATTCCGACAGTTAGTACAGACGCCTAATGTCCAACAATTGCAACATTTAATTTAGATCTTTAATTTTATACAATTGCAACATTTACTTCAGACCTCTATCGTTAAAAATTTTTAGCATTTAATTCATACCTGTAATCTTAAGCAAACTCAACAGTTACTTCAGATTATTAATGTTCACCAATTGCAATTTTAATTCAGAGCTTTATTTTTCAAAAAATGCATAATTTATTTCAGACCTGTAATGTTCCACAATATAAAGATTTAATTCAGACCTTTACTTTTTAAAAATTGCACAGTTTCTTTAGACCTTCTAATATTCAACCATTGCAATATTTACTTCAGACCTTTAATGTTCAACGATTGCAACAGTTACCTAAGAAATTAATTTTCAACAAAAGCAACATTTAATTCAGAGCTTTAATGTTCATGAGTTGCAAGAGTTACTTCAAACCTGTAATGTTAAACAATTGCGACAGTTATTTAAGCCCTTTAATGTTCAATAATTGCAACAGTTACTTCACACTATTAATGTTCACCAATTGCAAAATTTACTTTAGACCTTTAATTTTCAACAATTGCAACAGTTAATTCAGACCTTTTTCGTTTAAAAATCGCAAAAGTTTCTTCAGACCTTTAATTTTCAACAATTGCAACAGTTACTTTAGACCTGTGCTGTTCAACAATCGCCTCACTTAATTCAGACATTTAATGTTCAACAATTGTTACAGTTTCTATAGACCTTTTTAGTTCAAAATTGCCAGTTACTTCAGCCTTTTAAAGTTCAACACTTACAACAGTTACTTGAGATCCTTAATGTTCAACAATTAAAACAGTGACCTAAGAAATTTAATGTTCAACAAATGCAACAGTTAATTCAGAGCTTTAATATTAGAGAGTTTGAACAGTTACTTCAGACCTGTAATTTTAAACAATCGCAACAGTTAATTCAGCCCTTTAATGTCCAATAATTGCATCAATTACTTTAGACCTAAAATTTTGAACAATCGCAATACTTACTTCAGACGTTTCCTATTCCATAAATTGCAACATGTACTTCATTCATTAGTGTTCAACAAATGCCACATTTACTTCAGTACTTTAATGTTCAACAATTGCAACATTTACTTCGCTCCTTAAATGGTAAAAAATGCAAAGTCACTACTGACCTTTAATGGTAATAAATTGCAACAGTTAATTCAGACCACATAATGTTAAACAATTGCCAAAGTTACTTTAGACTTTTAATTTTTAACAATTGCAACAGTTATTTAATAACTTTAAATTTCAACAACTGCAACAGTTACTTCAGATATTTAATCTTCACCAATTTCAACATTTACATGAGACCTTTAATGGTAAAAATTGAAACATTTACTTTACACCTCTAATGATCAACAATAGAAACAGGAAATTTCAAGGCCTTTAATTTTGAACAAGTGCAACATTTATTTGAGACCTTTAATGGTCCAAATTTTCAAAAGTTTTTTCAAACCTTTAATGTTCAGCAATTACCTCAGTTAGTTCAGTTTTAGTGTTTAAGAAATGCAACAGTTGCTTTACACCTGTAAATTAAAAACACTTGCAACAGTTACTTTAGTCCTGGACTTTTCAAGAATCGTAACAGTTACTAAAGACCTTTAATGGGCAACAAATGCAAAAGTAACTTAAGACCTTTAATGGGCAGCAATTGAAACATTTACTTCAGCACTTTGATGTTCAACAAATGCAACAGTTACTTCAGACCTTTAATGTTCAACAATTGTAACAGTTACTTCAGACCTTTTCTCTTCAACAACTGCAACAATTACTTCAGACCTATAATGTTAAAAAATATGCAATAGTTACTTCAGTCCTTTAATGTTAATAAATTTCAACATTGCTTTACGCCTGTAAATTAAAAACACTTGCAACAGTTACTTTAGTCCTGGACTTTTCAAGAATCGTAACAGTTACTCAAGACCTTTAATGGGCAACAAATGCAAAAGTTACTTAAGACCTTTAATGGGAAACAATTGCAACATTTACTTCAGCACTTTGATGTTCAACAAATGCAACAGTTACTTTAGACCTTTAATGTTCAACAATTGTAACAGTTACTTCAGACCTTTACTATTCAACAAATGAAACAACTACTTCAGACCTGTAATGGTAACAATTGCATCAGTTTCTTCCGACCATTTAGTGTTAAAAAATTGAAACACTTCCTTACGATCTGCAATATTTAACAATCGCAACACTTAACTCAGACCTTTAATGTTCAACAATTGAACGAGTTACTTCAGACCTTTAATGTTCAAAAATTGCAACAGTTCCTTCAGACCTTTACTGTTCAACAAATGAAACAGCTACTTCAGACCTTTAAAGTTAAACATTTGCAACAGTTACTTCAGACATGTTATGTTCAACAATCGTAACAGTTAATTCAGATGTGTAGTACTCAACAATTGCATCAGATACTTCAGACCTTCAATGTTTAACAATTGGAACACTTATTTCGGACCTTTAATGTTCAACAATTTTAACATTTACTACAGACCTTTAATGTTAAAAAAATTGCAACACTTTTTTGAGGTTGTAAATAGTAAAAAATCTCAACAGTTAATTCAGACATTTAATATTAACAATTGAAACAGTCTTACTTCAGTCCTTTAAAGTTCAAAAATTGAAAGATTTACTTCAGTCCTTTAATATTCAACAATTGCAAAATTTACTTCATAAGTTTCATGTCCAAAAAATTAAATTTCACTCTCGACATTAAATGTTCACAAATCGCACCAGTTACTTCAGACCGTTAATGTTCAACAATTACAACAGTTAACTCAGAGCAGTTACTTTTAACAATCGCAACAGTTACTTCAGACCTTTAGTGTTCAATAATTGCAACATTTAATTCAGACCTTTTACGTTTTACAAATGCAACTTTTTCTTCAGACATTTAATTTTCAACAATTGCAACAGTGACTTTAGACCTGTAATGTTCAACAATCGCCGCACTTAATTCAGACATTTAATGTTCAACAAATTCAACAGTTACTTTAGATCTTTAATGTTCAACAATTGTTACAGTTTCTTCAGACCTTTATTGTTCAAAATTGCAAGTTACTTCAGACTTTTAAGGTTCAACACTTACAACAGTTACTTCAGACCTGTTATGCTCAACAATCGCAACAGTTAATTAGACCCTAAATGTTCAACTATTGTAACAGTTTGTTCAGACATTTAATGTTCAACAATTGTAAGAGTTACTTCAGACCTTTAATGTTCAACACTTGCAACAGTTACTTCAGACTTTTAATGATCTACAATTGCAACATTTACTTGAGAGCGTTAATGTTCAACAATTCCAACAGTCACTTCACACCTATAATGTTTAACAATCGCAACAGTTACTACAGACCATTAATGTTCACTAATTGCAACATTTACCTCAGACCTTTAATGTTAAAAATTCCAATATTTACATCCAACCGTTGATGATCAACAATTGCAACAGTTACTTCAGACCTATAATGTTTGACAATTGCAACAGTTACTTCAGATCCTTAATGTTCAACAAATGCAACAGGTACTTTAGTCCTTTAAAGTTAAAAACTTGCAACAGTTACTTCAGACCTGTTCTGTTCAACAATAGCAACAGTTACGTCAGATCTTTAATATTCAACAATTTTAACATTTACTTCAGTCCTTTAATGTTAAAAATTTGCAAAAGTCACCTCAGACCTTAAATATTAAAAAAATTGCAACAGTTACTTCAAACCTGTATTGTTCAACAATCGTAACTTTTATTTTAGACCTTTAATGTTCAACAATTACAACAGTTAATTCAGAGCTTTATTCTTCAACAATTTCAACACTCACCTCAGACTTTCAATTTCAACACCTTTAACAGTTACTTCACACCTGTAATGTTCAACAATCGCCACAGTTACTTTAGACCTTTAATGTTAAATAATTGAAACATATGCATCAGACCTTTAATGATCAACAATTGCAACAGTTTTTTCAGACCTTTAGATTTCAACACTTGCAACAGTTACTTTAGACCTGTAATGTTTAACAATCTACTTTAAACTTTTAATGTTCAACAATTGCAACAGTTATTTCAGACCCTTACTGATAAAAATTGCAACAGTTACTTCACACCTGTAATGTTTACAATCGGCACATTTACTTCAGTCCTTTAATGTTCACCAATTGCAACATTTACTTCAGACCTTTAATGTTCAACATTTGCAGCACCTACTTCAGGTTTTTAATGCTTATTTATTGAAACATTTACTTCAGACCTATAATTTTTAACAATTCCAACAGTTACTTCAGACATTTAATCTTTAACAATTGCAACAGTTACCTCAGAACTGTAATTGTTTAACAATCGCAACAGTTACCTTAGACTTGTAATGTTCAACAATCGTAACAGTTACTTAGACTTTTAATGTTAAACAATCGCAGCAGTTACTTCAGACATTTATTTTTCAACCCTTGCAACAGTTACTTCAAGCCTTCAATGTTCAACAATTGCAACAGTTACTTCGCACCTTTGAACTTCAACACTTGCAACAGTTACTTCAGCCCTTTCAATGTCCTACAATTGCGAGATTTACTTTAGACCTTTACTGTTCAACAATTGTAACATTTAAATGAATCTCTTGAACAAAAACCCCATCACTAGTTACTCTAAGCGTGCCCTCCTTCATGAAATTCCAGGCACACACTTGATATCTTTTACCGAAGTAAAAAATAATGCGTTTTTTTGGGAATCTCTTCCTCATCCTTCCGATTCACCAGACCGTGCGGCCACCATCTGATTGCCATTTTTTAAGCTATCACACCCCCTGCCTTACATGGCAAACTTTCCTCTGATATAGAGGTAAAAAAGGGCCACAAATCGAATGACTTCAAGAAAGGAATCCACTAATTAAACGATGCTTCCATAATGTATGTAAACTAATTCGCTTAATAATTGTTGATTTTTTTATTAAAATGATTTACTTACCTTTAATGCCCCCTCTATTTTTTACAACTAATTAAAATATTGTATTTCAACCTATTCATACGAAAGGCAGAGTTAAAAAAAATCACTCTGTTTTCAAAGCTAACAATAACGTTATTTTATAAAGGTTTCAGGAACTTACTGTAATTTTGAATATGACGTTAGCAAAGCTTAATCTAATCCTCTAAGTTGTTTCATTTACTAATTAATATCCAGTAGTAATCAAATTATTATGGATTTCTTGAAAATTCGTAATTTTTCAGGTAAAAGGTAACTTAAATTATTTAATGAGTCAATAATGAGGTTATTTTATCATATTAGTGTGTCGAGGTATGCCTGTGTAGACTAGCTCGGCGCTTAGAGTCGTACACAAGCACGAGCAGACAGCTGATCAAAGGCTGCTTGAGGTATATACTGGAGGCGATTAATAAAGAGTGCGATTTACGGTTGACCGGGTTTTGACTAATGGCTTGCAAGTTGCAGTTTAAAGGATATATAAAAACAATACCCCCAAAATATAATTATAATATATATAATAAAAGAAGGCAATATATATATATATATATATATATATATATATATATATATATATATATATATATATATATATATATATATATATATATAAATATACAAAAGGGGTGAACAAATTATTTATGGTAGTTAAATGAATTAAGTGAAGATTAACGAGGTAGTCTTGGGATGACCATATAAGATTGCTTTACCTTCAAGCGCCGGCGAACTAGAGGTGGTAGGGGAGGGGGAGACAACGGAACAGGTCTCCAGGAAGATACTTCTGGGAGTAATGACGAGGAGGACTCAAAGATGGGGTTGGATTACTTCGTGATATAGAATGAGATTTTATCTGCACCAGAGAGATGTAATCTCAACTCGAGACGATTCTGCAGATCAGCAGGGAGTCTCAGTCTCGAAGGAACGGGAATCTTGGAAGGGATGGTGAAGATGAGAGGGCCACACAACTCTCCTTGAAGAAGGGGGCTCGATAGCTTTCCTCTAACCAGGGGCCAAAGCTTAACGAAGGTATATCTGCTGGCGAGATCATCGACGAAGTACGACGACGGGTAACAAGGGTTCACGGGAAACAGACGGCAGACTGAACGGAGTGGATGGCGGGCTTTCAATCTCCTCCAGAGATGGGGAGCTTCGGGTTAAATACCCGGGTGGATGATCCGATAGACGCCTCAGCGCCTTGCCGTCCCTAGGGGATTTTTGGCGCCAGTCTAAGCAGCACATTTCATGACAACGCGTCGTTCCAGATGATGAAACTTGCCTCGCGATATGGGATTAGGGTTAATGTAGCTGCACACACTTCATCGCAGGGGATGGAAGGGGGGTGACGTCCGAAAGCAAACACAGTTGTACGGGTGATTAAACGAGGGACCGATTCTTTCTCGAACTTTCTAAAATTCTCACGCTGGCGCACGTGGTCTTAAAAGAATAGAGGGGTATATCCGAGGGTGCTTCCTCTCACGGTGGTCCTTTAAGTGCATTCCCCCCCACAGTCTGAAATAACTATTGTACATTTATGAAACTGAATATTTGATGAGTGTTCTGCTTCATTTCTGGAAAACTTGTTGAAATAAAAGAAGGCTACACCTATTCTGTTTTTCCTGCTGCTGGAACTGTTAGTCTCGTGCCTCAGTTCCAATTCCGACTTCGCAGGGTGACGGTGTGCGTGCTATTCTCTTTTGCTTTTACTGACCCAGTAATTCAACTAATGTGTATTTGGCTTGCATGTGGATAATAGTAACGGTTTTATCTTGCAGTGTAATAGATAAAAAGAAAGTGGACAGGTACGTGTAAAGTCAATGACTTGAGTCCTAGGAAAATTGGACAGATAAAAGTTTTATTAAGTGATAGTACACTAAAAGAGAAAGATATTGCAAATAAATTAGGAGTCTCCTCTCAAATAGTAAGCATTATAAAGAAAAAAAATTGAAAACGGTCTTAATTTGGATTCAGCAAGGGCTGGGAAATGTGGTCGCAAGAGGAAAACAACACCAAAAACAGACATCGAAGTAAATCAAATGGCCATTAAGGACAAAAGCAAATCTTGTAGGAAGATTGCAAGTGAACTGTTACCAGCTGGCATTAGTCTTTCTCGAATAACAGTAAATAGGAGGTAACTGGACAATGAATTACGAGCCTACCGTCCAAAAAAGAAGCCTAGGCTTACCAAAAGCATGATATAGTTACATCAAGTTTGGGCTAATGCTCATGCTGATTGGACTTCTGAGGAATGGTAACAGGTAAGAGTGATAAATTTACCAGTTATTTTCTTTATTATGCATAAGAGAACATACTGTACCTACTGTAGTAGGTACATTCTGATTTTTCCTGAATTAAATAATTTCAAGTCATAATTTGTCTGGATGTTTAACTGCTGCCACTAGCATCACAGGTCGTTTCAGTACTGCTATAGTATTTTGTATTGTTGCAGGTTGTGTTTTCGGACGAGTCAACTATTGCACTACTTGATGATCGTGTGCAGACAGTAAGGAGACGGTCAGGTGAGGAGTTTATGCCAGTGTCTTAAAAAGACTGTAAAACATTCACAGAAAATCATGGTGTGGGGAGCAATTTCTGTACATGGGACAAGTTGTTTGAAGATTGTTGAATGTATAATAAATCAATATAATTGTATTGAAGTACTGAAAACCCGTTTGGTACCTCAAATGATGGAATGGTTCGGTGACAGAACCATGATAGCATTGAACTGCTTTTGTGGCGTGGAAATTCTCCAGACAAGAGTTCTATTGAGAGGTTATGGTATATTCTAAAAAAAATAATACGAAGTTCCCATAACCACCAAAGCAAAGCTCATAGAACGTCTTATCTACATTTGTTTTCACTCTGACAGAATCAAGAAATTATGCACAACTTTAATCACTGGCATGCCAGAGCATGTTAAAGCACTTAAAGAGGCTAAAAAAGGTCAAACTAAGTATTAATCAATGTAAGAAAGGATATTTTTGCCATTTGTATGCAAATAAATTGATTACTTGTTATTACAATAACTTTATATAACCTTCTTCCCAGAAAAATAACGAATTTTCAAGAAATCCATAATAATTTGATCACTACTAGAAACTAATTCAAAGACGTTTTGGTAATCTATAGAGTAATTTTAAGCACTAAATTGTTAGAATTCTTTAACATTAATGGTAAGGAGCGCAATTGCTTCGTCGATAATGGTCGGAGGACACAGGTGTAGGAAAGTCAAGGATAATAACCAAGGCTTCGAAGTTCTCCCTCATCCTCCAAATCACTGCGCCATCAGATTAGCAATTATTTTGATCACTGCAACATCATTTCTCTTGCAAGAGGTAGATGATATGAAGAGTGAGTGATATCCTTGCGTATTTTTCATCAAAATCAGTTAATAGCTGCTGTTATTAATTTTAACTACTTAGTTAATCAAAGTTCAAATTTAATAAGGTTTTCCTTCTATAAAAAAATGATAATAATGTTTTAAAAATCTAATACATTAAATGAGTGAAAATTCCAGTATGCAGATGCGCATCGAAGTCGTACAAGAAGGTTTACAGGATTTATTTTTAAGCGCAATAGCAACGAAGCCTATCACACAGAAAGTAAGAAACTGGAGAAGGTAGATGAAACTACATAGTGGGATATATATAGCGTTAGTCCCCATGCAGGCATTGGGGCTGGTAGGGTGAAAGACTGTAGGTACTGGGGGCGGTAGGGTGAGTTGTTTGTCCAAGTTTCAGCAGGTGAGAGTATAATAATTAGCCTTCATTTTGTTTCCCATTTTTAATGTCCAACCACCAATTAATGAAGTCAGTGAGGAACGAGAAAAATTTTTAACATTTAATCCAAATCCGGGCTCGGTACAGAATATGGTAGCCCGAGTAGGAACTACTTGAATTTGGGCTGTACCCTGTGACCAACCACGATCGATGTTGGTTAACTTAGATTAAATCGGAAGCGTCATTAGCTAAGATGTAGCCCGATTTGCTCATTTTGTACATTGGAAAAGAATTCGACGCGTTTTTGCCGAGCGATTTCGTTGCACAAGACGCTGGAAATTTAATCCTTTTTTTCACTTCTTCCCCGAATTCTGAGCTTGGAGGATGGGCTCGGAGGCCATTAATAGACGATTATATTGGAGAATTGGGTTTAGCGATCCAAAGGACAACAATTGTGAAGGGAAAAACGCCTCTGGTATTCCAAAGGTTGTCACTGAGTTACTCGTACCATATTTACTAATTTGTCTCTCCTTTTTGCATCTGTTGGGGATGGGGGATTATTTCTATGGCAACTAATTTGCATGTACGTCCTTACAATTGCTCCCATCTTCCTGCGGGGTTCAGGAGGGGATTTTAATTCCGATAGATCACTTGAAATAGGGATTAGATATGCCTTTAATTCTCAGTTGTTAACGATCTCCCCCCTTTAGGGGGTGTCAGCAACCACGCTCTAAAATCTATAGGATTGCATCCTCTGCAGACTACGACGCTGGCAACTTAAGTACAGGGTCTGGCAGAAAGGTTGCCAAGATTTCAAAGGTTACTAAAAAACAAACACATGGAGATACAAGAAAAACCTTTTTAATTTTATGAAGTAGATTAAATGCTATTTATTTTGTTTCAGTTAGAAACCCATCGTGGCTTGGAATGGAGAGCCTCGTTCATTTGTTGTTGAAGAGTTTGTTAAGAACAGTGAATCCGTCGTAACGACGCAACGTTCCTTCCGAAGACACTTTGCGCTTCGTTGTCATGATCCCGAAGCGGATGGAAAAACAATTCGTCGGTGAGTTTCAAAATTTAGACAAACATTATGACGACGAAGCGCAAAGTGTCTTCGGAAGGAAAGTTGCGTCGTTCCAACGGATTCACCTTTCTTAACAAACTCTTCAACAACAAATGAACGATGCTCTCCATTTCAAGCCATGATGGGTTTCTAACTGAAACAAAATAAATGGCATTTAATCTACTTCATAAAATTAAAAAAGTTTTTCTTGTATCTTCATGTGTTTGTTTTTTAGTAATCTTTGAAATCGGGGCAACCTTTCTGCCAGACACTGTATGTCAGCTGTTTTGGTTTGGAGAGTCACGCGTCCTTTCAATTCGAATTATGTACCTTCCCTCCCCCATTTTCCTATCCCAAATTCACCAATTTCGTCATGAGACCCACACAAAATTTTATAGCTGGGATGCCTTTGTAGGTTTCCGCTTATTAGTTTTAAGGAGATAATAAACTATTATCTGCCTATCTTTTATGTGCATGTTAATGTGTACATGACTGTGTATATGTGTACCCCCCGTCAATAACTCTTCCTCTTATGCAATCTGTATCATTATTACTGCCTGTTGGGGGATCATGCAGAGACAGCAAATTGCTCAGCGGGAGTGTAATTGCCGTATGAGACATGGGGTCAGGTTGCACAAGGCCACCCGGCCTCACTCACACACTTCCCACCATTTCATACCCACGCCTGATACCCAATTCCCCGCCCCGTCTGCCAAACGAGAGTGTGACATATTGTTGCCCCCTCGGAGTCTTCCTTCGCCCGGCCGTTGTTTATTTGGGCGTGCGAGGATTTGGCTCTGTTGCTACCGTGTACCACTCTTTTTAATATAAGGGCTTAAGGTCAACCTCTACTAAGGACTTAAAGTCAAGCACTAATTGGATTAATTGTCATTCTTGTCTTTATGTAGAATTCATTATCCGGTTCACGATGCGAAGGAAAGATGGCGCCTCTTACCTACCACTAATTGGTTCGAAAAGTAGGAAATTTGACTTGTACCCAAACGCCTTGAGGAGGACAGGAATTGCAGTCTAATTGGATGACTTAGATAAAGGATGGGGGGGATAATGGTAGCAGTGGTAATATCTGCATACGCAAGTTAAAAGAGCATAAAAATTTATGTTTTTACATGTAAATGTTATTCGATTAGAAGGGAAAACTTGGAGTGAAAATTAATCGTGGAGGACTGTTCTGGAGAGGGAATTTCCATATATATATATATATATATATATATATATATATATATATATATATATATATATATATATATCTATATATATTTATTTATATATATTTATATATATATATATAATTATGATGGTATATTGGAATAGCAATTCAAGTGTGATATATCGAAAGAGCAAAGTCTTTCATGCTCAAGAGACTGAAATGTCAAGCGTTGTGATAACGAAGGTTTGGAAAATAATGTGGAGAAAGAAGTGAATAAGGCTAGAAAAGAATAGAAGGGGGTGAGTAAGGGGAGAAAAGAAGTGAAGAGGATGAATAACACGAGAAAAGGAAAGGCGAGATAAAGCAAACTCTTAAGTATAATCAGTTTCTAATTAGAACCAAAATTGCATAAGAAAACAATGGGATTTAATCAATAGCGGCATTGCAATGTAAGATAAAATTTACTTAAAGGTTGCATTGAGTGGTGGAGTAAGTGAGGTAGGATACCTTTGGAAAGTAACATATTTATGAAGACCCAACTTGTAGCAATAAAACTAGAATATGTAATAGGGAGAGAGATCAAAAGAACTTCACAATTTATGAAAAGAAAAATGAATACAGATAACTTGGCGCACCCCAAATCCCTGAGGAAGCATTTGTATCAGCCTCAATGAGAAGGAATCCTTATTCAGACCATCGATTGTGGCAGATAAGTTAAACAGTGTATCATTATTAGTTTTATTTAAATGGAGAGAAGTAGTGGAAAGCAAATGATTTTATCGTTGATATAGTAGTAAAAAAAGATAAAATAAGAGAAGAATTTTGAGCCTAGAGAAGTGATCAGGGACTGAGTACCCAGAGCATGAACAACGATTGCCCCTAAATTCAATCAAGGTAGGTTCCAAAATAGGAGCAGAGCTTATGTGAGGCAGATACAGTATGAGCAGAAAAAGAACGAAAATAATTTAAATGAATGGTGAGATCTGTTGGAGGGAGGAAGAAGATAGACTGACAGCGCTCATATTTATTTACAGAGAAAATAAAACAATAAATGAAGAAATTGTCATTGCGTTGAGTGGCCATAAATATGGAATATGAAGAAATAAAACTTCAATATCTCATTAAGTTTTAATTCTAAAAAAATAGTACCTGTGCCTTCACAAATTATCCGAATATTTAGATAATAATTAGAATGTAATTAAACACAATGTACTTTTACTGTAATTTATTGGGAGCTAAGCGTCCAGTAGTTTAATCTATATTTACAGCAACAATTGATACTACTGTATTTTTATACAATATCTATCTTTAGGAATTACAGTAATACGATAAAAAATACTGCAAAATCTATGTTACTGCATTTTGGATACAATATATTACTATAAATAAAGGGTGTTCCATTAAGACGGATCGCAGTTAGCAGTAAATATACATTGCAGCAAAATATAGATTGAGTTTTCTGCCTCTTTCAATACCTACGTATATGTAAAGCTTTTATTCAAGTTCTTAAAATTTTCTTTACAGTTTGGAGATGGTTTTTCGTATATTTGAAGCTTTTATCCAAGTTCTTAAAATTTCTTTTCAGTTTGGAGATGGTTTTTCGTATATCTGAAACTTTTATACAAGTTTTTTTCTAATAGTTCAAAAAAATATAATATCCTTATATATATTATCGAATGTTTAGGAATTTTTAAGCAAAAATAATAACAAATCATGAAGTTCAGAAATTGTATGGCAAATTTAGATAGGGAAAAAGAGCTCTGAAGATTGATTTTTTTCCGTATATCGAAAAAATTCCAATAAAAGTTTTTTCTTGCCTTTAAGCATAGAAAATAAACATGGATATGAAAAAATGGAGCATGTAAAGATAGTCCCTACCAAGACAAAAAAAAGAGGGATTGACTTTACTTGGTTAATTGGGGAAAGGATGACGTTTACTGGTTAAAATGGGAGCTATACGAGATTATGACATCGTCATTTTAAAGCAACTGGAATAAGCATAAACTAAGAATTAAACGCATGCGAAGATGTAAGAGAGAAATGCTAAACTCTTATCTATAGGAATTTATGTGGCTTGAAAGAGATAAATACAATTTTTCAATGATTTTGGCGATACGATTGTCAGCCAATGCCGTTTTAATTAAGTTATTAAAATTTAATTTCTACAGTTTACAAAGCTTACAATTTTTTACTTGTTTTAAAATAAACTTTCTAACAAATATGTTTTTGAATAATTTTTTAACAATTATTTTTTAAAATTTTATCCTTGGGAGAGATTAGCTTTACTAGTGTAACTTTTGGAGGGATGATCTTTACTTGATAAAATGGGAGGGACTATCTTTACCTGATCCGAAAAAATCTAGACAATGAGTAAATTATTAGAAGTCCAGGTAATGGCTTTGCCACTTTCCCCTATAGGGGGAGCTTGCGCTTCGCTACTAAGATTAAAATTTAAAGTCTAAAAAAAAGGAGCCATGGTTAAATTTTTATAAATTTTCTTAACTTCGTCAATTATAATAATTTTAAAAAGTAACCCTAAACTATTTTCCCCCTTTCAAAAAATCTCGGCGCTAAAATATAGTTATAGATAAATAAAAAAGCAGCCTCACTTAAATTTTAACAAATTGTCTGAACCTTACCAATTGTAATTAATTTTCTTTTAAAACATTAAAAAGCATTGGATAATCCTATTTATTTTTTATGAACTAAACTATTTTTTCCTTTCAAAATCTAAAGAAATTCTTAAAAATTACCATGTTAAAAATTTATAATATACTTAAGTCATAACCAAACTAAGATGAAATTATTATTCAAATACTTCCCCCAAAATCCAGTTCTTAAATTATAGTTAGTGATGATGATGATGACAAGAAAAGCAGCTTCGCCACTCCTTACAGTAGGAACCTGCGCTTCGCAGGCAGACCTTTGGACTGTGGACTACGGCCTGGCTCTAGCAACGGTGTTTTAGTCTAACAAATATTTAACCCCATGCATGGGATTTTCCAGAGGTCCCGCCAGGATCAAACTAGTTGAAACTGCCCCCCTTCACTTGTCGGAGGGCGGGTAGAGGCTGGTTCGCGCCTCTCTTGGTTCCCGTTGGGGTGGTGCTTTTTGACATGCTTGCATTCTTCCCACCCTTTTATCTTTCCATTTTCCCCATATTTATCTTATTTATATTTTTAAACACCTGCAAGAGGATGTAATGTGTAGCATGGTGAAATTTGCAGTAGTTGAAATCTGGTGGGTTGTATAGACTGCCAGACCAAGCATCCGCAGTTTTCCCTACTCGGCTCCAATGTCTACACTAGCATCTACGGCTAAATATCAGACACACATTTTCGCTTTCTTCACAGATCTCTCCTTAATTACAAACTTTCTCTGTGATTCTGCCTCGTTGCTCTTGCGCTTTAAAAGCTATGGCAAAAAAGTAATAGCCACGCTGACGACCATTGCTCTCCACACTGCGATGATGATTTCAAACATTGTACAGAAGTGCGCTTTCAAACTTTGGCTTTTAACTCCATTTCCTGAGAATGGAGTGGGGCAATTTGTTAGTGAATTAGATGGCTAGAAGCAGTTTGCAGGAAATAGTCCCTGATGGGCACGACCCCAACAGATGTCCGGATACTTTTTGAATCATAGATACGAACCAAATTTGTGGTTTCGAGAACCATTGTGTAGATTTTTGGAAGCAGAGGACGACAAAGAAAAAACTAAATAAAAGAAATAAACAAAAAGAACAAAATAAACGAACAATAAAAGGAATAAATAACAAAATAAAAGAAATAAACCAAGAAAATAAATCATATGAAAACAAAATAAAAATAAACAACAATCAATAAAACTAAACAAAAAATACAAGAAAAACAAAAAACTACAAGAAATAAACAGACAAAATAAAAGAAATAAAATACCAAAGATATAAACAAACAAAATATAAGAAATATATGAGCAAAATAAAAAAATATAAACAAAGTGAAAAATATCGAATAAAAAAATTAGACAAACAAAATAAAATAAATAAACATCAAAAGTAATGAAAAAAAACAAAAAACAAACGAAGCCTAGTTGATAGCTAATTCTCAGGAATTATATGCGGAGCATGCTATGCATTGGATTTGAATTATATTTTGCCGCATCTTAAATAGATTCGCTCGGCTTCATTAGCTTTAACTACTTGGTAGATTTTAAGTTCATTCTAAGAGTTCCTTTAGAGTTTGAAAAAAAAACAAAAATGGTGAATTTAAGAAAAATAAATATGATCATCGAATATTTTGGAATTTTTTAACAGAATAACAAATGGCGAAATTCCGATAATTAATTAAAATTTATGCATGTCTTGTTTTTTTATTTTATTTTTTGTATATTTGAGTTTATAGAAGTTATTTCTAAAATAGATTTTGAATTTTATTCTTTATCAGGAGGAAATAGCCACTGGCCCCTAAAAATGAGTAAAGCAAAATGAAATTCGTATAATTATTAGAATTTTGCTAAAAAAAATTTGGTCTTTAGGCATAGAAAATAAACATCGATGTGAAAAAAGTAGATCAAGATTAAATTGTTAAGAGAATTGTACTGGAATCTTTAAAATTTTTCTTTCCACCAAAGACAGGACTTTGGCCACATATCAAAGGTCTGCCTGCAAAGCGCAAGCTCCTCTTGTAGACGTAGAAAAAATATTAATAATTATTTTCTTATACATTTTTAGGCTTATATATTTTTTACAGGCACCAAGAAAGCTCGATTAGTAAATAATAAGGAAAAAACACAAAAATAGGGATAATAAAAAGACCGAACGGCAAAAGAAATCCTAAACTCGGAACTTTTATACGAATTTACGTGAGAGCGAGAATTATTCTAATATTTGAATCATTTCAGGTTTATTAAAAAGTAAGAATTTCAAAAGAGATATAAAAACAGTACATTTCTTCGCTAAATCCAAACTCGTGCCCTCGTCCTGTTTCTGTAGCAAGTGAGTTTCAGTCCTTGAAGAATTGCTTTTCGATTAAAAAGTATAATAATGGCAAATACGGGTTAAATGAATGATGCTGTGTAATTATAATATAATCTATTTCGTAATATATTTTGTAAAAATAAATGTTTGAATCGTTTTCAATGACAGATACCGTTCCCTCCAAAGAAAAACGTTCAACGATTGTTGCTCTGCACAGCTCTGCACAACAGTGACCTGAAATTCAATGAGATAGTTGCATCAAGGATCATTAATGACTTTAAAAAGATTGGTTTTACTCCTGTCAAGAAGTCTTCGGGACGCGAAAGACTGGGGCGCTGATGGTTGGAGCGTGTCTAGCTGGAGCATGGCTGGTTGGAACGCAATTGGCACGAGCGTGGTTGGTTGGACCGCGGATGGATGGCTGGTTAAGGTGTGACTGATTGGAAAGCGGCTGGTTGGAGCGAGTATGAATAGAGTACGGATGGCTGGAACGCGGCTGACTTGGGAGTTTGTGGTTGGAGAGCGGCTAGCTACAGCACGGCTCACTTGTGCGCTAGTGGTTGGAAACGCGGGTGGTTGGAGCGCTGAATACTAGAGTTAGGATGGCAGGAGCGTGGGTGGCTAGAGTGCGGCTGACTAGAGTAGGGGAGGCAAGCGCGATTGTCTGTACCGCGTTGTACCGTAATGCTTCTGACTGGGCGCGGATGGTTGGAACGCAAATGGCTAGGGTACGCGTGTGGCTAGAGCACGGCTAAGTGGGGCACTGATCGAAGGAGTGCGGGTGGCTGGAGCATGGCTGTTTGGAGCGTGACTAGCTGGAGCGCGGCTGTTGGAGTGCGGATGACAATGGCGCGTTTACCTGTAATATAGCTGACTGGGCCTCTGATTAATATAGTGAGACTGGCTGGAGCATTCCTTCTTGGAACGCGGCTGTTTGGAATTCATTTGGTTGTAGCGCGGCTGGTTAGAGCGCGAATGACTGGAGTTCGGATGGCAGGAGCGCGGGTGGCTGGAGCTCGGTTGACTGGGTCGTGGATGGTTGGAACGCGGCTGTTTGGAGAGCGGCTGGTTAGTGTGTCAGTCGCGAAAACTGTTTATTTCTGATTTTTTTCGAGGATTATCGCCAAAGTGAACTTAACTATTGCCAAAAAATCAACAAAAAAATACAGCTCTGGTAAGCGTGACTATTGACGGTCATTCAGTTACTGTATCTGCATTAAAACCGCGTTATACCCCAACAACATAAAACCGCAGTTGCAAAAGGGATTTCGTAGCTGAAACAACACCTTGTCAACGTAATGTCAACCAAAACAGTTCATCAAAAGCTTACCTCAGCTAGAGGGTAAGGAAGAGCGGCATGTGTCACACCTCTCCTTTCTGACTAAAATATAAATTGCCTAAAATGGTACACTGATCATCAGAAATGGACACTGAAAGGTAATTTACTTCGACAAATAATTCTTAATGCTTTTTCAATTTGTGAGGGGTGGGTGAGGGCCCACGTATACAGAAAGCATAAATAATTTTTATACTGAACCTTCGGTCCCCGCAGTAGAAAAATGGTAGCGGATCCGTAATCATTTAGGTATTATAATTCTCTTGATCATGCTGTAGCCCTACAGTGTAAAGATAAACGCTCTGCTGTATTTGTTAATTTTCGTTTCTTAGCTGATTGCTTCTTTCCTCGTTAATTGGCGCTGCAAGAACAAACTACATGCACAGAGATACTTAAATGAATCCCCAACCCGTAAGCAGGCCTCAATTACCCACAAAAAAACTCCCCCAACCCCCACTCCGCCGAATAACAGCAAGGTATCCAATCCTTTTGCCCAAACCATCTCCTTAACGCCGTTCCACGAGATATCAACCCAGAGGAAAGATCCCTTCTATGCCACAGACGGGTCGCCCTGGCAAAGCTCTGATACGATCATTACCTAAAATTAGACACATAACTTACTTATCTGGCCGATAAAAACATCTTATCCCCCTCCCGATACGACGCAATCAAACACATATTTCATAACGTACCAGATACAGGAATAAGGGAGGCGGAGTTCATCGATGGTTCTGGCCTAAGGGATAACCTTGTCGGGGAAAACTTAAGCAATTAAGGGGGTGATGTCTTTCGGGTGAGGAAAATTCTAAGGTGGGGTGCAATTTCCTCTGCTTCCCTCTTCGATTCAACTCACTTTCCTCCCTCATATTATGCCCACCCAAGTTTGCCTCTTTGAGGAATTCATAATATTTTTTACCTTTAATTAATTGGATTACCTCAAATTATCTCATTTGTGTGTTTGTTTGCACGAGCGAGCCTATGTGGTATGATGAAATTGAAATCAATGGACTTTAATTAACTCTAAATGGTAGTTATTGGGGAAATTTCCACCTGATTCAAACTACTACTCTCATTACGGCGTAACTTCATATATATATATATATATATATATATATATATATATATATATATATATATATATATATATATGTCGTAGAATGACTCTCGACGATACCATATATTACACTATTCGTTGAGGGAACTTCCTTAATTATTTTTAGAGTGCGTGGATGTCTAGGCTTGCCGATATTATGTATCTTCGATATGCTTAAGAAGTGGAACTGAGCTCAAGGATAATAATATTGCTATCATTAATAAAATAGAGTTTTATTAATAATAACTATAAACAATACACAAAAACGGAAAATATTGACATAAACAGAATGGAAAGGGTCGTGGAGACTCGGGCTAATCCAAGGATTTAAGGGATTAAAAAAGGTAAAACAAATATAGAGTTAAAGAGATGGGATGGTTCGATAAACAATTTAAAGCACAGGATAGAATTGACGAAAGGGATCAATACTCAAAGGTGAAGTTTGGCTTACGTAACTTTTCATTAGGGTGCAGTGGAAGGTACTTGAAGGAATATTCGGTCCGCTGGCGAGTTCCAACCGAAGGGGGGGGGATAAAAGGATCCTGACGAGGCGTCTTGGAAAGGAGAACCGTTACTCGACGAACGGCTTGAAGAACAATGGCTGTTCTACTTTGTTCTCTTCTGAACAAAGGGGGGAATGAGAACCGTCTCTTGTCTACGGGCTCAAGAACAATGGCTGTTCTAATGTTGTTCTCCTTTGAACAACAGGGGGGGATGAGAACCGTTTCTTGGCGAAGGGCTCAAAACGAACAATGGCTGTTCTAATGCTGTTCTCCCTTGAACAACAGGGGGGGGGAGAGAACCGTTTCTTGGCGAAGGGCTCAAAACGAACAATGGCTGTTCTAATGTTGTTCTCCTTGGACAACAGGGGGGGATGAGAACCGTTTCTTGGCGAAGGGCTCAAAACGAACAATGGCTGTTCTAATGCTGTTCTCCTTGAACAACAGGGGGGGGGGGAAGCCTTGGGGACTTGTCGTCGGAAAGGCTCGAACCTTTGGCAGTCAAGGAATATTGTCCTCCTTCTGGACAAGTGATGGTGAATCTTGAGGTCGAGGTCCCTTGGCGCGCAAAGGGAGAGAGGGTCGTGGTGATGTTTCGCGACGAAAATCTGGATCTCCAATCTGATCTTAGTGGTAAAGTTTCCATATAAATAGCCAGGACATCTCCTTGGCGTGGGGGAAAATGGAGTGGAAACTTGGAGGGAACGCACAGCCAGGCCGGGGAACAACGCCTTATCTGTTCATAAGCCTAACTCGATCTGGCGAGGTAGGCGTATGGGGGCGAACGGGGGGACGATAACCTCCTTGTTTAAACATTGGCATCCGGTAGCTGAGATAAGACTCCAAGCCTCGAATCGAAGATGCACGTGGGCAGCATCGTGGTTTTAAATAATACGGGGTAGGAGTTGAAATTAAACGCAGCTTCAACACGTTCTATCACACCCCTCCATTCCAGGGGAAGTTGTCACTTCGAAAAAAAAAGAGAGAAGGGACAACGATAGAGCTCCGTTGTGGGGAACTCGTTTTCTTGTACCAACCGTACCTTCCTGCACCTAACTAGTATTACCTCAATACATATGATTATTTTGATCTTTAGATTACAGGGGAAAATAACCTTTAATACAACTTAATCAAAGAAAAAAAAAGGGCATGGAACAATGAAATGATATAAACTTAGTACATACGGGACAAAATAATTTATACGTAAATTAATAAGAACAAATATATAGACATACAAAAAAATTAGACATTGAGCGTTACAAAATTCAGACATATACATTAATTAATTATATTACAAAAGAATCTTAAATTAAGTCGTACAAGACGGTATATACCTACATGGAGATACTAATCCTATGAATACAATTATTCTACGCTATTCGGTAACGCATTTCTACTGAGGGCGTCAGCGACCTGGTTATCGGAACCTTTTATCTAATTTATTTTAAACTGATACTCTTGCAAGAGTAAACTCCAGCGCATGATGCGGCCGTTTGAGTGTCTCAAATTCCTAATATAGGCTAACGGACGGTGGTCGGTTCCTATTTGAAATTCTTTACATATCAAGTACAGCTTGAATTTGTCTATGACCCAGATAATTGATAGAGCTATCTTTTCTCTAGTGGCATATCTCTTTCCGCGTGGTAATAATTGACGACTAGCATATGCAACTGGATGACTCGTTCTGTCATCCACGTATTGAAGGAGTACACCTCCAATGCCCTCGTTGATCACGTCGGTCTTAACCCCAAAGGATTTTTCCGGGTTGGGCAACTTAAAAATGGGGGCAGAAATGAACTTACTTTTGAGCTGACTAAAATAGGAAACAGCGACATCATTCCAACGTAAACGATCGGAGAAATTCTTTCCCTGAAGGGGGCATAGGGGGGCCGAAATTGCAGCGAAATTCGGAACAAATCGCTGATAGGGAGAAGCTGATCCTAGGATCGATCTTAATGGCTTCTTTGTAATCGGGAGGGGCATGTCGGCGATTGCCTTAATCTTGTTCTCGTGGGGACCTAACTTGCTTCGTCCTATTTTGAAACCCAAATATTTGATGGTTTCGTGAGCAAAATGGCATTTTCTGGGGCCAATTTTGATGCCATTTTCACGCAGTTGCTCGAAAAGAACTAATGGGGCGGGTAAATGGTGATTCCATTTAATTAGTTCTTGTAGCTGACTCTTCGGACGTGGTGTCAGCTGCGCGTCACTATCCAGGTCAGAGGGTTCTAAAGACTCGCCTGGTAGGGAAGGAGGAGGGTAATCGGCATCAGGTTGAATGCACACTGTCTGGATTACATTAAGGGACTCCGCGGGGTAATCTTCTTCAAGCGCCGATGCTTCGTCCAGTTCTACGAAGGTATCTCCATGGGCGCGTTGGGGGTTCTTTTTTTCTTGGGGTCCACGGACAGTCTCCGTGTCCTTGTCTGGGGCCTTATCACCTAAGGGGTGTTAGTGATTCACACTCCTCTTTTGCCGTCCTAAAGTCCTGGTTAGGGGTCTCCGAGAAATCGGACGGTATCGGGGGTTCTGATGGGGACGGGCTCCTGGGTTTCTTTCTTATCTCGGCCTTGAGGAAGGGCGGCCTGAAACACAGGGTCGAAACTTACTTGGGGGCTCTGTCCTATAAGTACGGAACAGAATTTTATGGGTGCTACAATGACTTCAGCCCAGCCATTATAATATTGACACTGCATGTAACATCTAGCGACGGGGAATCGGTTCGCCCGCCCAAGTTGGTCATGTACCACCGCAAATTTTTCGTGGTTAGAAGCCACTGGGAGGAGTTCGTCGGACACGATGAAGCACGTACATCCTGTGTCCCTGACGAGAGTCAATACTCGGCAGCTGTCCACGCTGCCCTCCTCATATTTCAAAGTTCCCGCTGAACTTTTACCAAAAACAAAATTTACCTGGTGGCCTGACGGAGGGGGAGAAGTTTCTGCTTGGGTCTGCACCACCGGGGGAGCCGGGGTTGCATTAATCTGGTGAACTTGGTGGGCTGGTCCGCTTTTAAGCCTAGAATTTTGGGGGCAATTCCAGCTCATGTGGTTTTCTACACCACAGGTGAAGCATATGGTTGGTCGCTTCGGGAAGAGAGATGGAGGAGAAGTCTTAACGGGAGGTTTGGAGTCCCGTTGTTGGTTTTGGGGAAAGAAGTTTGGGGGTATTACGGGGCTCGGAAACTTTGTCAGCTTTCCTGGGAAGGGGCGCGAATCCTTCCTTCTTTCTTCTCGTTGGATTTCTTTTTCTCGTTCTTCTCGTTGTATTTTTCCTTCTCGTTCTTCTCGTTGGATTACTCTTTCCCGTTCCTCTCTTTCTCTTTCTTTTTCTACCTTTTTTCTTTGAACTTCTGCTTTAATCCGAGCTAATTCAATCTGAATCTCAGCTTGTCTTATCCGTTCCTCTCTTTCTCTTTCTTCTCGTTGTATTACTCTTTCTTCTCGTTGTATTTCTCTTTCTTCCTTTTTTCTTTGTTTTTCTCTTTCTTCCTCTTTTCTTTGCTCCTCTTGAATGTACTCAATTAGTTTTTTTCCGGAGAGTCCACAGGATTCTCCTTGCGCTTTAAAGATTTCAAACTGAGTCATCTTTGCACTTGGGGGCGCACTAGTCAACCAACTAAAATTCCTTGCAACAAGAATTATGCCTCTATAGAATTAGCCTACCTAAATATGGCACTGACCTATTCGTACTTGGTTTCTCAATCTAAATAACCACTGACTAAAATCACAAAAAAAACAAACAAATTATTATAACCGTTCCTTGAGCTACTCCAGCTTCTTAAGTTTCAAAAAAAAGGGGATAGCAATCGTTAAAACAAAAGGGAACTGCTATATTCTATTATTATAACGAATAACACTATGCTTTACTCGACTGAGACCAGTGTTTGCAAAGATATAGCGTTAAACCCCACACCTGACACCAAATTTAAATAGTATATATATATATATATGTCGTAGAATGACTCTCGACGATACCATATATTACACTATTCGTTGAGGGAACTTCCTTAATTATCTTTAGAGTGCGTTTACTGTCTGGCGGCCGATATTATGTATCTTCGATATGCTTAAGAAGTGGAACTGAGCTCAAGGATAATAATATTGCTATCATTAATAAAATAGAGTTTTATTAATAATAACTATAAACAATACACAAAAACGGAAAATATTGACATAAACAGAATGGAAAGGGTCGTGGAGACTCGGGCTAATCCAAGGATTTAAGGGATTAAAAAAGGTAAAACAAATATAGAGTTAAAGAGATGGGATGGTTCGATAAACAATTTAAAGCACATGATAGAATTGACGAAAGGGATCAATACTCAAAGGTGAAGTTTGGCTTACGTAACTTTTCATTAGGGTGCAGTGGAAGGTACTTGTAGGAATATTCGGTCCGCTGGCGAGTTCCAGCCGAAGGGGGGGGGATAAAAGGATCCTGACGAGGCGTCTTGGAAAGGAGAACCGTTACTCGACGAACGGCTTGAAGAACAATGGCTGTTCTACTTTGTTCTCTTCTGAACAAAGGGGGGAATGAGAACCGTCTCTTGTCTACGGGCTCAAGAACAATGGCTGTTCTAATGTTGTTCTTCCTTGAACAACAGGGGGGGGGGGAGAGAACCGTTTCTTGGCGAAGGGCTCAAAACGAACAATGGCTGTTCTAATGTTGTTCTCCTTGAACAACAGGGGGGGATGAGAACCGTTTCTTGGCGAAGGGCTCAAAACGAACAATGGCTGTTCTAATGCTGTTCTCCTTGAACAACAGGGGGGGGGGGAAGCCTCGGGGACTTGTCGTCGGAAAGGCTCGAACCTTTGGCACTCAAGGAATATTGTCCTCCTTCTGGACAAGTGATGGTGAATCTCGAGGTCGAGGTCCCTTGGCGCACAAAGGGAGAGAGGGTCGTGGTGATGTTTCGCGACGAAAATCTGGATCTCCAATCTGATCTTAGTGGTAAAGTTTCCATATAAATAGCCAGGACATCTCCTTGGCGTGGGGGAAAATGGAGTGGAAACTTGGAGGGAACGCACAGCCAGGCCGGGGAACAATGCCTTATCTGTTCATAAGCCTAACTCGATCTGGCGAGGTCGGCGTATGGGGGCGAACGGGGGACGATAACCTCCTTGTTTAAACATTGGCATCCGGTAGCTGAGATAAGACTCCAAGCCTCGAATCGAAGATGCACGTGGGCAGCATCGTGGTTTTAAATAATACGGGGTAGGAGTTGAAATTAAACGCAGCTTCAACACGTTCTATCACAATATATATATATATATATATATATATATATATATATATATATATATATATATATATATATATATATATAGAAAGTGAAAGCGAGATAGAAGGAAAATGAAACTATAATTCCAAGGTCTTTCGAACTGTAGTCCAAGTTCATTATCAAAAACACTTGATCCTTAATAATGAACTTGAACTAGAGTTGAAAAGTACTTGGATTTTTAATTTCATTTTTCTAATGTGCTTTTTTTGCATTTATTGCTTACTCACGAGATTCTTTGTGAGTTTTCCACATACGAGTATATATGTATTTGAATGGGCCACTGCTTTTGAAGAGTAAACTGAATTAGTGTAGCTTTTGTGACAGTAACTCCCTTTCCATTTCTCTCTTATTCTCACCCAAGTTTTTTACAGCTTGTCTGCTATTAAATTAATCAATCTTTCCTTCTCCACAGAGGTGGAGAGAAATAAAATATTTGCAACAACACTTTAATAACAGACAATAAGTAAGACAATCTTATAAATTATGTATAACAATACCGATCTGAGGATTCCACCAGATTATATACGTTAAATTCTAATAATGGGACAATGATAAATGAAGTCTGAAGGAAGTCTGTGCTAAGTGCCTGAATTAAACATCTGGTGGTAATCGGTCGATACTTTGTAATGATTATACACGTGTATAGTTGAACACTGCAATGATGAACATGGAGTAATTAATGACTGTTAAGAAGTATTGCCAAAAGAGCTAGCTTTGGTGTTTGTATTTCAAAACTAGGAGGTGAAGTTGGAATTACTGCAATAAATTGATGGACGGGGGGGCTTAGTTACGTCACGATACGAGAAGATATTTGTGTGAACGAGCTTCCGATTAATGTGGTTGTGTGTGTATAAAAATATGGATGCATGTCAAATGATATGGTTATCGTTTTTCATTAAACACTGTTCGCAGGAAGGAATCTGTCCCATATGTTTTCTGGGAATTTCAAAGTTTGGGCAGTGGTTTATCAGGCTTCCGCGGTTTTGCTGTTGTAGTTGCATTTTGGGAAGTTTGCGTAACTGGATTGCTGCGGTCAGTCTTTTTGGCACTGTTGAGATGGGTGGTGACAAGAAATGAGTCTGGATAAGGTAACTCTGGCGTGTTTGAGAAGATGTACCGTATCTTTGTTTTTGTTCCTCCCGCCAGCGTATGTCATCTGTAACTTGGCTGCCACTGGCAGATGAATTAGTGTATACCCTCCTGTCCCCAATATACGCAAGAAAATCTGCTGCTGTGCCTTCCACGCATTTTTCGTTTTTTTAATTTCCTTACTTTCTCTACAGATCTCTCATTACTTACTTTCTATGTGATTCGGCCTCGTTGCTATTGCGTTTAAATTCAAGAAAAAAAGTCTTTCCACTGTGCTTGCTTTTCCTGTAATACTGAATTGCTTGAGATACTTTCATGAAACCATGCAAAGCCTTCATGAGTCTTTGCGTCACTATAATACTTCGGTAAAACGTCAGGTACTACTTAATGGGTCATGCACTAACTTCACTACCTCCATGATAACGCGGCTCCCCAGCCAGCTTCTGACTACGTACCGCCGAGAACTTACAAGGCCTCAGTAATCCACCGCAAGCACTAAAACAACGATATATGTCCTGAAGAGGACCCAAAACCTGTTAATACTTCTCTCTGATTTTGATCATTTCTCCCAACTTAAATCTTTGGTAACGTTGAGTACTAAGGTCCCCCAAGGAGCCACTCATACCCACACACCCCTAAAGGGGAATGGCTGCCGCATCGGTGGGGTTACCATTGCGTTCCATAATATTTAGCTGATGTAAAAATAATACCAGCCGGGCATCTCCCTCCACCGCACAAAAACCGGCGTCTGATGCGTTCGGGTTTGGCAGCGATTGTCATCCTGACCATTATGCGCGTTTCATGAACCGGTCAGGGGGTCTAATCCCCGATGCCAGAGGTGAATGGCACGATTTACTTAAATTTCCGGTTCAAGGTATCTGGGGTTAGCGCTAAATCAAAGACTTTCTTGCCAGATGGCACCGGGAAGTTACCAGGAAGATGGCGAAAATGGAGAGCGAAAAAGCGATAACTTTGATCATGTTTCAACCATTAGGGAAGAAATATTTTTTTGTTTGAGTGAATAAATATTATATATAATATATAAATATGATACACCGTATATAATATATGAATATTATATATGTATGGAGCCCTATAAATATATAGCATACGGGAAATTAAAGAGACAAATCTGCAAAGGGTTTATTTAGTTCCTCACTAGAAAATTTCCATAAATTTTTCTTTTCGAAAAAGAATAATTTTTCCTTTCAGAGATTTTCGAAAAAGAAAAATTGTAGAATCCAGATTGAATAAACGAAGCCCCCAATTTCAACCAATGGGGTGGATAATTCAATTTTGCTGTGCATAAGAGTTTGATTCTTTTCTCACTATTAGACTGAGAATAGTATGCAAAATCTTACAAAAAATAGTCACGCGAATACTATTATCCTCCCATACAATGGTCTCAAAATCTTATATATATATATATATATATATATATATATATATATATATATATATATATATATATATATATATATATATATGAAAATTAACCCACAGAAAAAGGAAAAAAAATGAACTTGCAAATATAGTTCGAAAGTGCTTGGATTCATCTTTTCATTTTCCTATGGGTTGTTTTTTCATTATATATATATATATATATATATATATATATATATATATATATATATATATCCAACCTTTGTAGAATATTTCGTTATTCCTTGATAATGAACTGAACAAGTTCGAAAGTACTTGGAATCCGCCTTTCTTTTCTTGTGGATCTTTTGCAGTTATTGCTCTACTCCCGCGCTACTTTGTGAGTTTCTCATATATATATATATATATATATATATATATATATATATATATATATATATATATATTATTCTGGGAGAGTTTGTGTCAAATTGTAAATGTTCCTTCGCTGCTTTGGCTCCCGAGAAGAGTGGCACCCCGTCCATATCTGCCTCTCCAACCGCCCCAAATGGTATCGAATTACTTTGACTGAACAAAATTTTTCCTTTTCCCCTAAAATGTTAACTCTAAATCTCCCCTCAGGAGACTTAAATTCCCCCTTTTTGACCTCAAAGACGTGAAAAAGCGAACCATTTTTGATGCCATTAGCAGCTGTCTCGACGTATGGGACTTTCCCCACTAAATCGCCAGTGCCACTTAAACATTAAACAGATAGTGCCACTTCAAGGATGGGAAACTAAAGAAATAGAAAAAAAAGACGCGTTGAGGGGGAATATTTTAACAGGAAACATTCTCGGATGTTCTTCTAAGCGAAATCACAGTGTGTTTGCATATATATATATATATATATGGAACCAAGTTCTTTCTGTAAGAAAGAATACGAATTATGGCTTGTATATGAAGAAAACTTGAAAGGGCCAACAAGACATTATTATAAAGAGTGACCAATTATACAATATTAGTAAAATGTACTATGAGTTAATTTTTTGTTATTGAATATGACTTGGCAACAGTTAAATTAGCTTTAAAACTGACTAAAAAATTAGTTAATAAATTTAAGGTTTATTGCAGAAATTAATTAAAAACTATAAGAGAAATTGACCTGTCATTATTTAAAGATAGTAAATTTAAACTTTGTTTTTAATTTTGTAAAGACTGTAAGAGTTAAAAAACATTTAATATAAAAACGGTAAATTTGGGTACTTACTAAAGTGGATCCATCCTAGAGAGTGAATGGTGGGTTTAACAAGGGGCTAGTATTTATAGGTTACAGTGACGCTTGGTTTGTTAAATAACAAACCAACTAACAAACTGTAGTTAAAATTAGTTAATTAATAATGACATTGTACTTAAAACTTCATTGAGTGTAGGTTTGTACTCAAATTTACCGTTTTTATATTAAATGTTTTTTAACTCTTACAGTCTTTACAAAAAAAAAAGATGCTGCATCCGTTTCTCGTGGCTTTGGGATTTATCCTCAATATTATATATATATATATATATATATATATATATATATATATATATATATATATATATATATATATATATATATATGTATATATATATATGTATATATATATATATATATATATATATATATATATATATATATATATATATATATATATATATATATATATATATATATATATATATATATATGTATATATATATATATATATATGTATGTATGTATATATATATATATATATATATATATATATATATATATATATATATATATATATATATATATATATATATATATATATATATATATATATATTGGGAGAATTGAGAGCACATCTCATTGATATGCGTGACTATCCCTGTACTCCATGCACCCTTTCTCCCACCGTTCTTCGTATGAAGATGACTTACGGAATATATATTTTTTTTAATTCAAGAACTTCTTTTCATTTTATCATCGCCGAAACAAAGTTACTTTTTTTTTTCTTCTTGGTCATTTTTATCCTAATTTTCATGATTTGGGGGGAAATTTCTCTCCATGTTTTCGTATGAGAACCATCGACGGGGACTTGCTCGTACATACGCACTTACTCTTACACTACGCACTTACGCTTACACTACGCCCTTACGCTTACACTACGCACTTACGCTTACACTACGCACGTACGCTTACACTTACACACTGATTTTCTTTGCCCCTTCCTTCTATGGAAGGAAATTAACCCGAACGCCTTCATCCATGTCATTTCTCACCATCTTGTTTAGGTAGGAAGATGACAGACAAAAGAAAAATCTTGGAATACGAGTTAAAAATCTAAATTAATGATGGTATAAGTCGAGAGGTGATTAATAAAAATAATTGTAAGGATTTTTTTAGGGCGTTATTCTAGGCCATAAGCCTTTGCAAAGCGTTTGTCTACACACTAGTGTAACGCTTGAGAGACATGTGTCTTCATGGCAAGCTTGAAGACACTAGGGAAGAGGTGGTAAGCGCATCAGAGCTGGCAGATCATTCCACATCCTAGGAGCAAATATCGAGACAGTACGACCTCTCATGCAACACACGACTACAAGGAAATAGCAATAAGGGATGGGGGGCATAGCCAGAAGATAAGGTTCTCAGGGGATGAGAAAGGTTGAATGAGGAAGAGAGGTAGGAGAGAGTGATGGCATTTATGGTCAGGTGTGTAAGAAGAGAAACTCTGAAAGTGATTTTGTATCGAGGAAGATCACGGACTGCTAAGTTTTGAAACCGTTGGAGAAGTAAAAGAAGGACAGCATTGGTTGCAGTAGTGAAGGCGTGAGGTGACAAAAGTATGAATGAAAATCTCAAAACTGCTGTGGTTAAAGTTGTAGCGGATGCGGCCTAGATGATGGATAAGGCGGAGGGTTGGCAGATGTTAGTTTTGAGAGATGGCAATCAAAGTTCACACCTAGATTTTTTACAGTATCGGGAAAAAGCACCTGGGTGGCGCCAAGATTAAGAAAGGGGGGGGGGGGAGGGCAATAGTTTTGCAGGGAGCCACATCCGTTGGAGTCCCCACTAGTAAATTCATCTGCTTTATCTTAGATGATTTTCAAAGAGTTATCCGAGAGCCAATCAGTGATGCTGTTTTAAGCAGAGAGTAAACTTACGAGTCTCAGCAAACGAGACTGTGGAAGAGGAGAGAGAGATTTACGTCTCACAACCATAGAAATAAAATGATGGATCAAGACGATCCATGAGAATACCAATGAGCAGAAGATAGTTGCGAAACAGACGTGGACCAAGAACTGGCCCTTGCGGAGCATAATCGCACCTATGCCAGCCGAGGTATATCATTTATAATATGAATAGACTGAGGAGTGAGTAATAAATGAAAGATACGAGCGGAACCACAAGCCTGGGATTCACGGAGGCTGTGAAGATCATTATGATCGAAAGTATCAAATGCTGGAATAAGGTCGAGAAGTATCTAAAGGAAGGCTGACCAAGATGGGCCGCACGACGAAGGCGGTCAATTATCTGCCAGAGGCCGAATACGGTACTGGTTCCTGCCATAAAACTAAACTTGAAAATTTCCCCAGGTGATCTAATATCAGGGATTGCATCAGTTTTCAAAGAATTTTGAGATAAACTGAAGTTGAGAGATTGGGGGTAGTTTTCTAGGTCTTTTGGTTTAGTTTTTTTAAAGAAGTGTGCGAGATTGAAATCAGATGCTACCACTCCAGAGACGAAAGGGAAGTATTTAAAAACTCAATAGAATAAGGGAAGAAGAAGACCTAGGTGTTGGCGGTAGATAATTGGATGGAACTACTGGAGAGGAGAATAAGAGGGGCATCAAATCCTCAGAAGACACGAGCGAGATATGGAAATTCGGTTGGGAGTGGAGCAGTCAGCCGGTGGCAAAGAATAGAGGCAGGGGATGTGAATATTCTTTTCAGAGAAAAAGGCATGTAATTTAACATGGGGGGTAGGACGAAGAGAAAATAGAGATAAGCTTGAACAATGTGTGTGTGCTTCTCAAATGCTTTTATGTATCTCCTAGCAATCAAAGTAGTAGATAGAACCACGTGACACTCGATCGGTGAGAGGAGGTAGTGAGAAGGGACATGGATGTCAAGACGGGAAATTGCGAGGAGAAGCGAAGAGCACATTGAGGTCAGCAGAGCGAGTGGCATAATTTAAAGGATGAAGCATGATACCTAATGACCAGTTCCATTTTAATGAAGGAAATACGACTAAGGTAAGAGCTGGATGCAGGGTATAGGTAAGGGTTAGGTGAAAGAGGATTTTTTTTGTTTTTTAAGAGCTCATCTGGCGACTGCCTACTTGGTAGGTGAGAGAAGAAGAAACAGACAGATCTGGATGAGGAATTGGTTAGAAATTGCTTAGGAGAGGTTGATTATGCAGAGGGTATGTGGCGATAAGAGGGAGGCGACAGGTTGAAATGTATTTTCATGTATTTAAGTAGGGAAAGAGACATTTAGAAAGAATGAAGAGATTAAAAATGCGGGGAAATCAGAGATAAGAAGAGGTAATGTGCGTGATGTTTAAGTCACCGAGAATAATTAAGGTTGAAAAGGGGTCAGAGAACGTCATGTAAAGAAATCCACCCAACTCATCGAAGAAACTGTTGGTGGGGTGGCTATGCGAGTGGTAGATAATCGTAAATTGAAGAGTGTTGTAGGATTCGATTGGAGTGAGAAAGGAAAAAAGATGGGAACCGTAATTAACCAACCACGCCAACATGTCCATTCACCCTGGAAAGGTCGGTGAATAAACATCCACTCGCAGACGCATCATCGGAGACGGTAGTCTTTCCCTGCAAACCATGTTTCTGCTAAGCAAAAAACATGGTGAGTTTGTAAGGTGAGATAAAGTCACGAGCAAATCTCTTCTAACGTCAAAGGGCTGTATTGGTGTTAATTAAAGTGCAGAGAGAGCTTAAATGAACCCAGGTAGTGTATGGTAAGCTTATTGGGTTGAGTTTTTTTCTCTCTTTATTCAAGTTAGAATGGAAACGTTTTAATGGCACCATATCAATTCGTTCCATGTCAGTTCTTCCCCGGTGAATTTGTTCCAGGTTAATTCGTCCTCGGTCAATGCCTCAAAAACAAAATTAACATACTCTTGGCCGAAAGGATAATGCACTCCTCATATATGCATATATTTAGCATATTTAATCAAACTTTTTGAATTTGTCATATTATTCATAAATTTGTATGATAATGTGTTTTTTGCTACTGTTTGAATATTTTGCTAATATGTTTGAATTACTTAGTATTTTACTAAATGGGGTGTAATTAATAAAAGGGCATATTTTCTAATCAGAATTTAATCACTATTTTTTATGTTCCAGTTAAAGTTTATAAATATTATGTATTCAATGGCGTTATTAATAAGTACTCTGTCTATGTATAACTAAAAAAACTTACAGAAGCTCATAGAGGACATATCCAACTTCTCAATAACCAAGAATTATTTATCACAAGTAGTAATTGCTAAAAAATAATGTTCATGATAAATTGAGCAAACCGGTCATGTTGGTCGTGTCTGTCGACACTCCTGTTCCTGCGTGAATTATAGTTCTAATTACCATGGCCCTTAATGCGCCAAAACTCCGTGCTGTGCCAACTGCGGTGGTGCTCACAGTGCCACGTGAAAAATCTGCCCAATATTCTTATATGAAAGGGAGGTCCTCGCTTTGCGCTACTCTCTGCGTCTGGACATGAGAGAGGCTCGCCAATGTGCTCGAGCACAAACCTCACCTCTTTGGTCATCTCTGCTCAGATGTTTTGCATGTCGCTGAACGAAACCGACCATCACGTTCGAGTTCTGACACGCGTGGACAATCTCTTCGCCCATCTACCGTTAGTGTCAGAAGCATTCACGATATACCGTCGAAGAATCGATCTCACACCGAGATATCTAATGTTGCCTCCCTCTCTCTGGCAGCTCTAGCCAGGACCGACGCTCAGGGAAAGACAATTAAAGACATCGGACGTTATCTGAAAGAATCTTTTATATCGACCACTGGAGGTTCTTCTACCCGGCCCCGGGACCTAAAGCTCCGTGGTCAGCGGAAGGAATGAATCCTCACCTGGGTTATTGGCCACCTCAATGGAATTTTCTCCTGTTGCTAAATATTTGCTGCTCTCAAACCCGTGGGGCTGGTTCACAGGAATTAGGCCCCTTATCTGTCCAAATGGTAGCAGAAATCCACCCAGTTCCTTGTACTTTGTCCAAATCGCTTGCCTCACCCACTTAATCTCCTACTCATAATCTGATGGAAGCAGATGATATTAAAACATCATCAGCCACGGTTGTTGGATCAACTCCTCAGACATCGAAAGCGGTATCGGGCCATCAATCCGGATCTACTGTCCGAAAATCTCTTTTCGATCTTCCGTTTCTACCTGGCTGTGCGGCCACAATTTCAGGTAGGGGCCTCAGCCGGTTTCTTGAAACCATCGGACATATCCCCTGTCACTGCTCCTCACAAGACCTCTTTCCCTGCAGTAGCAGGCACTTCAAAATCTGCTCTTTGTCTCCCAAGTTCTTTGGAACGCACTCCAAACATAACATCATCCACAAAGAGGGAAAAAGATATCTATTTTGGTATCTAACCGTCCCACATAATATCCTCTATTTTACAATGGAAAGAACGCCTAAGTTCTTTTGACGACTCTCCACCTCGCTGTTATTTGTCTTCAGGAGGACACACTGGGTCACGGCCCTTTCTAGCGGTACCCGCTTTTGGTATTTTCAACTCTATTGCCCCTGTCAGGGGCTCGTCTCATGCGGGGGGTGGGGGGGCAGTTCAAGTTTCGTCATCCCATCGTGTATCTCCCTTCCCCCTTCAGACTACCTTCCAAGCTTTTGCCGTGAGGGTTTTTCTTAGAATGCTTTTACTGTTTGCTCTATTTAGCCCCGCTCCTTCTTTACCATTGTCAAGACCCGACCGTTCGGAACTTGTAGATCAGCTGACCTCCCCGTTTTTATTACTCGGAGATTTGAATGCACGTCACCTATATTGGGGTGCGATTACTCGGAATGCCAAAGGCAGTGTTTTAGCGTCTCTTTTATTATCTGACTTTTTTTGCGTTTTAAACACAGGCGATTTTACCTCTTACCATGTCTAGAGGGATTCTTTTAGTTGTGCTAACCTACCTCTCTGTTCCTCGGATTGCCTCACTGATTTTCGATGGTTAGCCCTTGATGACCTCTATGGGAGTGACCACTTCCCATTGCCTTGCCGACTGTTCATTCTGGCACTCATATAACCATGCCTCTCAAGTGGGAATTAAGCTATGTCGATTGGGAGGCTTCCGAGAGGCGTCCTTCACAAGTGCTTCCTTGGGGACCTTCATTGGTGTCGACGCGTCGGTAGCGTACTTCACATCTATTTTCCACAACGCGCCCACACACCATTTCACGGAGGCGACCCGTAACATGTCGCTCGACCGTGCCCTGGTGGACATCGGAGTGTGCAACGGCCGTCAAAAACTACAGGTTAGCTCATGCCCGATTCCAGCGGAACCCAACCATGTGCAATAAGGTTGACCGAAACCGCGCTCGGGCGCTTCGCCAAAGAACCCATCGTCAGCCTCACCGAACATCATGGCGCCGCTACCTTTCATCAATTTCTTCTAGGACCCCTAATGCAAAGATCTAGAAGAGGATTAACAAGACCTGGGCGTTGTTATGCCTGCCACAATACCCCAACACTCAACTCACAGGGATCCTTATTGAATGACCGCCTGGTGGTTAGTGTCAAGGTATACCTGTGTAGACTAGCTTGGCGCTCAGAGTCTTACACATGTACGGGCAGACAACTGTACACAGACCGCTTGAGTTATGTCTGGCGATTAATAAAGAGTGCAAATTACGGTTGACCGGGTTTAGATTAATGGCTTGCCAAGTTGCAGTTCAAAGGATATATAAAGACAATACCCCCAAAATATAATTTTAATATATATAAACAAAAGGGGTGCAATTGATATATATATATATATATATATATATATATATATATATATATATATATATATATATATATATATATATATGTATATATATATATATATATACACAAAAGGGGGAACAAATTACTTATGGTGGTTAGATGAATTAAATGATGATCAACGAGGCAATCTGGGGATGACGATACACGATCGCTTTACCTTCAAGCACGGGCGAATTGAATGGGTGGTGGAAGACAAGAGCGCAGGTCTTCAAGAAGATACTTCAGGGAGACTTGATTTGGAGGACTTGAAGAAGAAGTTGGATTTCTTCGTGATGAAGAATGAGATTTTCTTTGCTCCAGAGAGGCGTAATCTCAACTCGAGACGATTCTGGCGATCGGCAGGGAGTCTTAGTCTCGAAAGACGGGAATCTTGAAGGGGTGGTGAAGATGAGAGGGCCGCAAAACTCTGCGAGAAGGGGGATCGATAGCTTTTCTCTGAACAGGAGCCGAAGCTTAACGAAGTTAGATCTGCTAACGAGATATTCGACAACGTTCGACGACAAGTTATGTGGGGTCACGGGAAGCAGAGGGCAGTCTGGATGGAGTAAATGGCGAACTATCAATCTCCTTGAGAGATGGTGAGCTTTGGGTTAAATACCTGGGTGGCTGCTCTGCTAGACGCCTCAGGGCCTTGCGGTCTCCAAGGAATTCTTGGCGCCAGTCTGAACGAATACAATTCATGATAACGCGTCGTTCCAGACGATCAAACTCGCCTCGCGATATGGAGATAGGGTTAATATGGCCGCACACGGCGTTATCACAGGGGAGGGGGGAGGGGGACGATGCGCATCTGAAAACAAACACAGCTGGGATGGGTGATTAAGTGAGTGACGGATTCTTCCTCGACTTTCTAAAATTCTCACGCTGGCTCATGTGGTCTTGAGAGAATAGAGGGGTATCGCCAAGGGGTTTCGTCTCACGGTGGTCCTTCGAGGGCATTCCCTTTACAGTCAGCAATGCCTTGGCCGACCACTTCCGTGCCGTCAGCAGTGTCAACCGTTACAATAAGGCTTTTCTAGCCTACAAAACAAACGCAGAGTCTCATCCTCTCAATTTTACAACAAAATTTAACCTACCGTATAATGCTATATTCTCCATTCCAGAGTTGCGCGTTACATTGTCCCTGTGTAGATCCACTTCGCCTTGATGGGATCCATTTTGATATAATTCGACACTTCCATCCACACTCTATTTTTTCTTACTTGATTTGTACAACCTTATATGGGTGAAAGGTTTTTAGCTATCATAGCTCTTCGGGATTGTCCTTCCCTTTGTCAAACCGGGCAAGGACGGGTTGGACGCAGATCACTACCGCCCTATACCTCTTATCAGCTGTTTGAGTAAGTTGCTTGAGAAGATGGCGTTGGTGTGCCTAAACTGGTTCCTAGAGAAACCAATCACTTACTGTCTCCATTTCACTGCGGTTTTTACAAGGGTCATAGTACCCTTGACCTCTTAGTACGTTTCGAGGGATCGGTCTGGAAAGCTTTCTCGTTAAAGCCCCAAGTCATGGCCATATTTTTGACATTAAGAAAGCCTACGATACAACTTGTAGATACGGCGTCTTAAAGTAGCTTTACATTAGGCGTATGAGAGGTCTCTTGCCGTCGTTCTATTCAAAGTTTCTTAGCATTCAATCATTTATGGTGCATGTTGGAGACACTTATTCTGACCTGCAACCTCAAGAGGAGGGAGTTCCTTAGGGAAGCTTTTTAAGTGTTATATGTTTTGTAATTGCGATCAATGTTAGCATTTCCTCTCTACCAAAGGGTGTATCAGTGACCCTGTTCGTCGAGGACTTGACACTATACTGTTCTCCATCAACAGCGCGTCGGATGCGACTGGCAATCGATGCGGTCTCGAAAAGTGCACAACTTAGGGGATTCCGTTTTTCCACGAGCGAAACTAAGGCAATGAATTTCCACTGGGGTAAAGGAGCTCTTATTCTGCCACCTATCTCCCTACAAGGTGTAGTAATAGGGTTCGTCTCTCAGTTTCGGTTTCTGGGCGTAACTCTTGATCCAAAGCTATTCTGGTTACCACACCTCCGCCGTCTTTGAACGGGCTCTCTGCTGGCTCTGGACATTTTTTTCCTTCTATTAGAGAATATATTTTTTCGTTGTGGCAGGACGAATGGGATGGATTTTCATCATTTAAATTATATAAAATCCAAAATTCTGTTCGCTCTTAGCCTTCGAAACTTCAGAGACTACGGTCCTTAGAGGTAGCCCTTTGCCGTGTTCGCATCGGCCACTTAGCAACGGTCATTTTGTTTTGGTTGATGCTCGAATCAGCCATTGCTGCAGTTTTTGTTTTAGGGACCAATCGGTCGCCCATCTTCTACTAGAATGCCCTCATTTCGCCACTCTCCGGTCGTCCTGTTTCCCGACCCTTTTAACTATCCCACGCCTCACCCGTCTTCGTTTCATTTTGGCATTGGAATCTTTTAAACCCTTATTTTAAAATTCTTTATCCCAGTGATCTACCTCTCCCTCTTCTATAACTAATTTGATTCTTTTTTATCTTGTCTGCCACTTAGAATCCACTTGAATTGGGCAGCTGCCCAAGTGGTTCCTTGCCTTAAATCTCATTTACCGCAAATGTCTAATTACACTATATAAAGGATTCCATAGGGTACTTTAGATGCACTTTGGGCCATGGGTGTATATTAATTTACAATTAAAAGTTTATTACATTGGTATTAAAATATTTAATTAATATTACTAATATATATTTAGGGAGTTTTATAATGTAAGGTTATGGACAAAAGTGCCTTTTAAAATTTGCGCTTCCTACACATTCTTCTTTTTTGAAAGCTTATATGAAGGTCCAGATAGCCAAGTGGCTCTAACTCATTGTGCGATTAATCTAACCTAACCTAACCTGGCGACGAGTTAATCTGACACCCTTTTAAAACCGCAATCGAGTAGAAAACAGGAGTGGTTAGTGAGGACAGACTCATATAGGTATATTTGTGTTAGAAGGTGGTCACGTGAAGACGCGCGTGGGGAGAGGGGGGGGGGGAGAGAAGTGAGCCTCTTTCGATGGGAAACGAGGAGATAATTGAACTAAGGAAACAGTAATTTCTTGTCAGAAATTGAGCAGTTTACTACTGAAGTAAGACAAGCTAGAGCCCAATGCAGGAACCAAAACAAACAGAAACCCATGGCGGTGAAAGGTAGAAGGTGAAAATATACATTAATGATGGGTAAAAGACAGTAATAAAAATGTATTCCAATGGCAGTAAACGGTATCGGGTGAAAATGCACATATACCGATAGATTTAAATGCTTTACCATTTAAAAGGCAGATTGTGAAAATGTATACCACCTACAATAAATGATAGAAAGTGAAAATAAATAAGATGGGTGGTAAAAGATATAAGGTGAAAATATACACTGCCTTTACCAAAGGCAGAGACTGAAAATGTACACCAACGATGGTTAAGGCAGAGGGTAAAAAAATCATATCAAGGACGGTAAAGACCAAGTGCAAAACTATATTTGAATGATGGTAAATAAAACAACCAAAATGTGGATCGATGCGGGTAAAAGACGAAGACTGCAAAAACGAATCAACCATGGTGACAACCTATATGTAAAAATATACCCTTAATACGATATACAGTCGAGGATTAAAATTTACACCAATTATTCTAAATTACCAATGGTGAAAATATTATTCAATGGTGATGAAAAACGTGAAATTTCCACCAAAGTTAGTAAAAAGCCGACGATTAATATTCATACTAATTATTGTAAAAGACCAAGGGGAAAATTGACTTCCATGATGGAGAAAAAAATGGTTTGGTTAAAATTGAAAATGGATAAAAAAAAATGCAAAGAGAGAAAAAAAGATGAAAATAAAAGTGTAAAGCTGGAATCTGTTAAAGAGTAGACTACTTTGAGAACGCGCAACTCTGGAATTTTGCCCTTTTCTCCCCATACGACACGTCCTTTCGCTGGGAAGATATGGAATAGAGAAAAGAGATCGAAGCTGTACTATTTTAACCCTCCCCTTAAGACTAGATCCTCGACTTCCCTTATTGGATGGCGTTAAGATGAGGTGACGTCGAGGTTGATCTTAAAGTTCAATAATTGAGATGGGAGCAGTTTTCTCTTTATTTTCAAGAGTACAGAAGAGTTTTTAAAATTTTATGGCAACCATCGACTAGGGCACAGCATCCGAACAAAGATAAGGTATATTAAAAGAAAAAAAATAAACAACAATAATAAGACAGAAAAGAAGAGCTTAGGTCTGCCACGATCAAAATACAGATAGAAAAAAAAATAGTGATCAAAACACGCAAACTTTGACTTTTGTTAGGTTTTGAACCACCGAGGAAAGTACCATCTAAGGCCGTACTATATAGGAAAGTACCACCTAAGAATGTACCACATTGGGAATTAACATCTAAGAAAGTACTACATGGGAAAATACCACCTAGGAAACTTCCATATAAGAAAAGTATCACAGAGGAAAGTACCACCTAAAATGTACCACGTAGGAAAGTACCACCTAAGAATGTACCACATTAGAAATTACCACCTCAGAAAGTACCACCTAAAAAGTACCACATAGGAAAATAACAACTAAAAAGTACCATCTAGGAAAGTACCACCTAGAAGGTAACACCAAGGAAAATAATACCTAAAAAGTAACACCTAGGTAAGTACCATCTAGGAAAGTACCACCTAGGAAGGTACCACCTAAAAAGTAACACATAGGAAAATAATACCTAAAAGTAACACCTAGAAAAGTACGATCTAGAAAAGTACCACCTAAAAAGTACCACCTAGGAAATTAACAACTAAAAAGTACCACCTAGAAAAGTACCATTTAGCAAATTACCACCTAAAAGTAACACCTAGGGAAGTACCATCTAGGAAAGTACCACCTAGGAAAATAACAACTAAAAAGTACCACCTAAAAGTAACACCTAGGAAAATAATACCTAAAAAGTACCACCTAGGAAAGTACCATCTAGGAAAGTACCACCTAGGAAAATAACACCTACCTTAACCCGAATTTTTTGTCTATTTTAGCGTTTCGATTAATAAAGAAATTTATTTTTGTCTCTGATGGTAATTTTTATCATGACACATAATAACAGGAAACTACCCCAAAGAGTACTCATGTAGGGAATAATGAGTACTAAACCTCCTCCATTACCCGGTTCTCACGTTAAACTAGGTCAACACTGAGAGAGATGAGAGGCCGTGCGAATCGAGTAAAAAAGGCGCTCGAAGTACCTTAGACACGGTACGTACACACAAATTCACATGAACGCATTTTCTGCCCTCCCCCCTCCCACCCTCCCCCATCTCTAATACATGTTTGGGTCTTTGAGATGATGAGGTGAGATGCTCTCGTTGGTTGTAACGTCATAAGAGGCATTATGGTAGCAGGGAGGAGGGGGGGGGTTAACTAATGGGTTGTTGTGCGAAATTCGAGACGAACCAAACTTGGTCAACAAAACTCTAAATAAAGATGTGACGCCCCAAGCGATGAAGGATAGGTCCCAAGTTCGAATCCCGATGTTGAAAAGTGGGGTTAAAGGAGGACCCGGTGAGAGAGGGTTAGGGGTAGGAACTGCTGGCAATTGTGACAGAGAGGGGTTAGGGGGGGGGCGAATCCCCTGCAGAATCAGAAGAACCTCTAGTGGGTTGTTAGGCAACGAGGTGGTGGTTTTCGCATTGGCATTATTCCCTGTTCGGTTTTGTTTGTCCTTTTTTAGTTATCATTCCGTGGTGGTTCCCCCCCCCCCGATTGATTTCTTCCATTTTATTTTATTTCCACTACTTTTCATTATTTAGTTATCGCTGTGTTTACTTCTTTCGATTTTATGTGCAGTGGGTCCCCAGATCGAATTATGAAACAAACATAAAGATCAAAATGACTTTTACTTTGTGTGTTTGTATGTGCGGAGGGAAGAAGAGAGAGTGGGTTGTAACTGGGTCTCTTTGTGATGGCATAGACAGTTGTACTTAATTTTACCTGTGTTGATATTCTTTGTGTCCGCTACAAATTGAATTCGAATATCCAGGTGTATAAATCCACCGTCTCACAAACTAGGCCACAAAGGATCTTCCATACACGCCTTTTTAAGGATGTTTGTGTGCGGTTGATTATCATCATCATCAGCAGCAGTAGTCTCATTCTATTGTTGGCCTCCCAAGAAATTGCACTAGTCACTCCCTCGCGCTGGATTCGGCCACGTTACTAGTGCTACCAAGAGCTCTCGCTAGCCCAGTGGATACGGCGTTGGTCTCGCAACGTCGCGGTACCGAGTTCGATCCCGGCATGAGCGGACACAAACGTCGGCGCACGGAGAAATCTGGCTACTGACTGGTGGACGCGCTGTGCTCACCTCTGTATTCGGGTGGGTAGATCTTACACTTCTCATCCCATACGCAGCCAATTACAACACTGCTTTCTTTCATCTCCCGTCTTCGCAGCACAACACACACCCTTGTTCCAAGGAACCCTGCCAATGGGTATCCATATCCACATACCTCTGATACGGAACAGGTCCCTCTGCCCCGGGGTGACGAAGGATCCATCTGAACGCTATTTGTTTTCAAAATATAAAACTTCCTGGCACCGCTCCCCAAAAAGGACCTACCACTGGGGACCTTGGGTTCAGCAACGATTGTCATACTGACCTAAATGTCTATTTCATTATCAGATCGGGATCCGCCTGGATAAAGGCAGGTTGGCAAACTACTACTAGTGCTACCAAGTAAATTTTTTCATTGCAACTTCTTTGAGGTTCTCTTCTGCGTTTCTCCATCTATTTTGGTGTCCTGTTTAATACTTTGTTTGTTCGGCCAATGTTTCCTGTCCATTTCCGAACTTTCATTCTTTTTACTAAATCCCCTCACTCATCTTTTTCAGTTGTAGGTGTGGTGGAAGGGGGAGGGATAAACCTACATTGACATCCTTTCCTAAATATAGATGATGTCATTTATTGCAGTCTGTCGGTGGAATAAAATGAGAGATAAAACCAATAAAATTCGAGGTAGACTTTTAGATGTATTATCGGAGAATATAGTCGCAGTATAGTCGTATTATAGTCACTAATTTAATAAGCTCATTGGGTATGCGATGCCATTAAATTTAATCGAAACGCATATTAATATTGTACTAGGAGCCTAGTGTCAACATGTATCGTTCCAGATTACAGCGTGGAGTAAACTCGTGCCACGGATGTATTTTACAACCTCAAAAAAGTACCCAAATCCACTGTGGGCCAGAGTTGACTTAAAGCAGAGACGGGCGTTACTATTGAAATACGACCATACACAACCAGTTCTGCCACACAATAGGGATAACATATTTCGTCCTCAAATTTTAGTAGGGGAAAAGGCTTCCACATTCCCTAACCAGTTTAGGGCATTTATGTGATATCGAGACTGGACGGGGGAAAAAAAAGAGAGAATGAGAAATACTAGTTTTACAATACCATTTGTTTACTTAAGGTATCCTAGTTTCCAGTTTATAAGATTAACCGTCAATCCTAAATTATGGCAGGACAGTCTCACTACCTGTTCGAAAATAATTAACCATAATTTTCTGAAAATTCATCAATAATAACTGACGAATTATTTTTTTAGAATAGGAATAGGAAGAATACGTTAATTAAGACACCTATTAACTCTTGATGGAAGCATGGGAAAGGAAAGCCGTAAACGAGCACAACAAAGTTACGGAGCGGTAAGAGGTAAAAGGCCTATTTGCTTCTTGCTGGATATAATTGCTTTGGGAAGTCCATCGAGGTCCATGATCACGGATGCCCTCATGTTGACGGCATCAAACCTGCACTAGGTTTAAACGGGTAGGAATGTGTGCAGTTTCGGACCCGTATTTGGACCGAAGGGAGAAGGACCCTGGTGGCAGGAGACGCTCGAGACGACCAGGTTTCATCCTGAGCACAGCGCGTTCCCCAATTGGTAGCCAGATCTCTACGTGCACTGACGTGTGTGTTGTCCGCTCATGCCGGGATCGAACCCTGTATCGCGACGTTGGCAGACCAACGCCGGCTAGCAAGAGCTCTAATTAAACTACATATATGTAGATGTGAGAAATAACATGGAGAAGTCGCAGAAAAGCATTGATAAATACAGGACGAGGGTTTATTTATTTGAGTTTAGAACTTGTAACACCCTGTGTCACCATTCGGAGGTCTCCAGGAGTGGGGAAGATGGGGAGGGAATGAAATGCGGTGCAAAAGACGACCAGCCGTTTCTCTTGAGTGGCTCGGGTGGGAAGAGCGTGCAGTTCTTGGTTTCAGTTGTAGCAGGGGCATTGCCTTTACCACACAGCAGCGTCGGGTAGAGTAGAGAATTGAAATAAAGAAAGGTATGCAAAGCACCAGAAAAAATGAGGCAATACGAATGAAAGTAATCTTAAAGAAATAACGACAAAATGACCACGCAGAAGGTGGAGAAAGGAATTTTTGCTAAGGGTAGAAGAAAGACGACGTACTAACTTTAGAGCAATGAAAATTTGGTAGGAGGGGTGCTTTTTTTTTACCATCACTGGCATCGAAAGTTGAAAAGATAAACCTAAATATTTTAACTCTATCGAATTTTCAAATGAGAAGGAAGACGCGGTTTACGAAGATTTTTTATATCCAGAATAATTATGGACAATAATTGCATACAAAATAATTTATGTACAAAATAATTCTTTACTGCCAAAACGTGTCTCCTTAGTAAATAATTTTCATTTTATATATTTATATATAAAAAAATAACTTATGTAAACTATGTCTTCTTTCTACAAAATAAAGCAAATGTATCTAAATATAACATTCAACTTTTGATGATTTCAAACTTCAAAGATTGGCCGCCAATGTTTGGAAATCAGATTCATTAAACGACAAAAAATGAGGTCAAACAATACTTTGAAAAAATAAGGAATAAAAAAAAGTAATATATGTGGGTATTATATACTTATATAATTTTATATAGTAGAATACAAGTATGGTTTAAAAAAAAATTTAATCATAAACGGGGCTGAAATTTACGGGGCTTCAGCCCCCTAGCACCCCCCCCTGGACCCAGGCCTGATTTCCAGTTATTATACTATCGTTTAATTTTTTTTAAGGTGTATATGGCATCGTTGATAAGGTTTTATATTCATTATTAACGACAATAATGATAGAGAATAAGTATCTTTTCATCCGGAAACTTTGGCGTAATATGACAAAGATGAATTTTAACGGTGATTATCCTAATTTGTTTACCGAAATATGCTGCTGAAAATTGGATATTAAGGAACCAGGACAATCCCGACATAGAGCATGATATGTCAATCCTGCCATAGAGCATGATATGGCAATCCTGCCATATAGCATGATATGACAATTCTCCAATAGAGCAGGATATGGCAATCCTGCCATAAAGCAATGCTATTAATGAAAATAAGAGAAAATTTGCTCGCTTCTTATTAACGATCTTAGGTTTTTCCCAAAGTGCACAGAAAAGGAATGTTACAATGCATTGCAGCTTCTAGAAAAGACGAAAAATATCCCCTTTTATTTGTATAAATCCGTCGTCTTTTCTCATCTAGAATGCGCTGTTCTATATTGGGTGCAACCGTAGGGTAATTAAGTTAATTACGTAGCCTAGGAATAAACTGTACGTGGCCAAGTTGTTATAGAAATGGCGCATTACGATATATTCTTATTATACAATATAGGTCAGGTGGTCCTTAAGATCCAAAATAGGAGTTCACTTACTCAGCCGTGAAAAACAGAGTCAAGGGTCAACTACCTCCTGACCTACGGTGAGAATCGTCTTCTTAAAAGGCTTTTTCAGATCTTGTGACTGACGTCATAGCTACTGAAGAAGGAAAACAAGGCGGTCGTTGTAATGGGTTATAGAAAAACGCTCCTGACTTTGCGCAATGTTGCGAATTTGCAGATTCCCAAATGAACAAATGACTATCATCTCAAAGCCCAAACCAGACCGGATTTCGTAAATTTATGTATAATTGGGGAATGCGTTTTTTGAGAAACTTAGTTATGATTTTTTTAATTTATTTACGATTTTATTTATTATTTAATGGTGATTTTAACCAGGAAAATGAATGAATTACTTATTTGGATTTATTTAAGCGGTAAATACAAAAAGCCCCCACCCCAACTATTTTGGATAAGACACGTGGTGTTATTTGTAATAACGTTGAAACTTTGATTTATAATAATATTAAATTATTATTATTACAAATAATAATAATAATGATAACGAAAATGATAGTGTAAATAATAATAATGTTGAGAATAATAAGAGATTTAAATATTTTGCTGGGGCATATTTAAAACCATTAAATACCCCTCTCCAACATAAGGGAGTTGAGGTTTATATTTGTATGACTCCTCAGGTTGAACGCAAGCTTTACTCATCCGATTTCGACCCTTCTCATATTTTCCCCTCATTTTCAAGTTATTTATTTATCATTTATTTTTATTTATTTTAAACCTTGGGTAAGAAATTCTTCAGGAAAGTTTTCGAAAAGACTTGTAAATTGGTAAAGTTAGGATAAGTAAAAATGTATGGCAGAAATTTGGCTCAAATACCGAAAAGGAGAGATTTCGCTGGGGTATTAGGGATCGGAAGGCCTCGCAGCTCTCCCAGACGCATCCCCAGTCGAAAGGGGGAGGGAGAAACCGCATGGCTTTTAGCAGGAAGCGTCAGAGGGAAAAAAGGAAACGGAAGATAATGAATAGAGAGAAAGATAAAGGAGGGGAGAAGGTGATGTCCATAAGGGCCACCATGGGTTCTCACTGGCCCTTCGGCGGGGGGCGGGGGCATTCGAATACCTGAGCACGAATTACGAAGCATCTGAAATTCTCTTTCACTTCCTTTCTTCCTTGTTCCTTTTTCTTTTTCTGCATTTTATTTTGCTTTTTTTTCTTATTTATATTTTCGTTTTTTTGCTTTTCCCTTCTTTATCTTTAATTTTATTTTTATTTTTCCTCTTTCTTCTTTTTTTTCCTTTCTTCGCTCTTCGATCGGTCTATGGACACACAGTGAGTGCATACATATGCATTAAAGGACCCCACAAAAAGCCCTTCGTTCGTTTAAAAACAAGTGCTTCATCTGGAGAGTGTGCGCCCATTCGGGATCAAGGCATTAAGCTATCCACATAGGCTCTCTACCACACCCACCACTTCTTCCAACTTCACCACTTCCACTAGACTCAATCAGAAAGCAAGTCCTTTAATGGCCGAAATAAACAAAAACCTAAGAATACACAAGGGACCAGATGATTAAAATGTACCACTAAATAACAGAACCCTTTAATATTGGGGGCGGGGGCATACAGAACTACCCACCCCAAAAGGACGCAGCAGAGTGCACAATGAGTCAAAAACCCAACTACCTTTTGTGGCTGCACGAACATTTTAAGGCTTTAAGCTTTCAATTGGTACAGAAGCTGATCACCAAACCGTACAAAAAGACTGGCATATTAGTGCAATTAATTAAATACTTAATTATTTCATTAATATGATTGATTAATGTTAATTGAGATTCATATGAATTAAATTATTCCTCTACCTTTCGCAGACGTCTTCTCTCTCTCATGGTGGCTGCCTTGCGTCGATCTACTGTCACGTTTTTCTTCTTGCAAGCCTTGCACGCCCACAGGAGACAGGCCCGGGCGTGTGGGTGACCGTGGGTATGGGTAGGAGGTGCAAGGACGTGTGGAACATGCGTGTCCTCATCTTCATCACTTGTGAAATCAGTTTCTTTCTTTAATTTGTTTGTAGGGGATGAATTGCTGTGTGGTGAGCTGAAGGTGTGGGCGGAGATGGTAGTGGAAGAGTGGGAATGGGTTCGACGCGCACCATAGTTAGGGATAGGAGGGGTGTCAACATGGAGATGTTGCCTGGATGAGCCATTTGATTGCTGGTATGATCGGTTCGTTTGAAAGGTGTGGGCGTTCTTATATTGGTTGCCCACTGATCTGGCGTGGTGTTGCGGGTGAATCTGTGGTTGAGGGTGTTGGAGGCAATCACTGGTTGGCGCGATGTTAGACGTAGTGGTAGCTGCAATAAGCTTGTGGTTAAGCCCACTCACTTCGGTTGAAAGTGAGCGTCCTCCTATTCCCATATAACTCTTGTGGGAAAATGTGTGGGTGTGTTGGTAGGAAGGAGAGTCAGATCTAAAATCCCGACTCTGTTTGGAGTTTTCATATCGGCATGACTGCAATTCCGGCATCATTATTCACTTCACCTACAAAAATCGATCACTTTGGAGAAGTGTTTGTGTAGGGTCGAAGTGAAGATGCCTTGGTGTACTCTCTCCGTTCTTCTTTACCTATTATTTCTGATTTGTAATTTGTTAACGCGCAAAATATATTGAAAAATGTTCGATTGGATGTGGTCGAGGTTCACTTATTTTCGAAATGTTGAAATGAAAAATCGTTTTTGCTAAATAACTCCTTCTACTTTTGAGTTATAGAAATTCTTCCCGTTTTGATAATATTTATATATGCTCATTTGGTCAATAATTTACAGCTTTTTTTATCTACTCTAATTCTTCTATTTTCAGTTTACTATTTACAAAAAATAAAGAGACCATATACTTCAAAAGAGGTTTTGGGTATGACTCATGAAAGAAGATAAGTAGTGCTTAATAAGCCACTATTGTGTGATTATGCATTTTAAGCAGATTCTTTTAGTAAGGTTCATTACAGAGGCAAGAAGTCTAAATGCGAGAGAGTAATTCATTTCAGACGTCTTTAAAGCAATCTCTTATAAGCTTTTTTCTGTCAGATTTATAAGTTGAGTTAAAAATATTAATTGGCAACTCTCTACAAAGACACATGGGATTATCATAGATTACTTATGCTTCTTTTTATATACATCGGATTAAATACGATATCACTTTTTAAGCTTGAAAAAATACAAAACTATTTCATAATTAAGATAGCATTTTGTGTTTAATCAGCTGGTTTATGCAAGTCGTCGAACCATAGTGAAAGCCAGAGAAATAACGTGAGGTGTAATCTCCTTTAAAACACTGAATTGTGGTCAGAAACGTCAACTATTCTTCTACAATTGAAATTTAATTTGAAAATATCAAACGTGGCACTCTCTCACGTGCAATGCCCGGGCACCAACTGCCAAAACAACTTTGAATTCATTCATAGTAATTGTTACAGTGATTTCTGGCAACCCTTGCTTAAACTCCGCCCAAATGCGGTTTCCCCTCTTTTGGTTACTGACCGATTTAATTGTATAGCTTTAGCAATATCCTATGTTTTTAGCAATATGCAGTTACATTTGGGTGATCAAAGAGTACTTTAAGAGACCAGATTGTAACTTGAATTTATTGAAAATAAAACCTTTCGGAGGAGTTCTTCGTTGAATGTGGATTATTTCTTCTTATCCAATCCGCAGCAAGATTCACATAAACATAAATGAATGTTGGCCAATAGGAAAAGCGAAATTTAAAGGATTAACCAGTCGAGTTTAAGTTGTAAATTACAGAGAAACCTATTACTGTTTTTGAGGAGATTATTACTGACCCAGTTGGAGGGTTTCACTAATTCTTTTATAATCTTTTATGACATGAAAAAAATTCTGGTAATATGTTTTATGATTGCTCAGTCAAATCCAAATTACCTCTATAATAAGAAAAATCTGCAGAGTGTATTATATATATATATATATATATATATATATATATATATATATATATATATATATATATATATATATATATATATATCCATTAGTAATGGGGTATTTTTATGTTTATCATTAATTTATGGATGGAAATCAAACAACTCTTTGAAGTTATTTATATTCTATTCTATCTTTCTACTAAGTTTTCACTGCTGTTTTTAAAAATCATTTAATTTTGATTTTAAAAAGTTCTTGAAGGTTGTTTTGATTTCTGTCATTGAAAGCTTCATTCTCTTTAGGTGATTCGCTAAAACATAAAAAGAGAGTAATCTGATCGGGATGAAGATTCATTAGTGACCAAACGAAATTGTTAAGTTATTTATGATATCAGTTTAGATATGAGATCGCTCGTTGCCTTGATGAAAGGGTACTCTTCATTTACTAATTAATGCTGGTCTTTTGCCTTCAAGTGTTGCATGTAAAGTGCAATAGCCTGAGTTGGGTTAAGAAGTTCAAAATGAGTATTGCCATTCATACCACATCTAACGCAGAAATGCAGAAAAGGATCTTCCGTGGATGAAGCTCCTGTTTTTGCCGTGGTGTTGTTGTTTTTTCCCAGGACTAATCCATTGTCTGGAACGTTTAATATTATTGTGTATAATCCATTTTTCGTCTCTTATAACAATCCTACTAGGATATGGATCACTTTTTAGTTGATAAGGAGAGATAAACAAATCTTGATTCTCTGTTGCAAGAATACCTCCGACAGGTCATGAGGAATCCATTGCCTTAGTCATTAAACTTTGCCTTTCTCCTTTAAATGAAGATGCACAGTGGAATGAATTGAATGTCGTTTTTCAGTCAATTATTCGAAAGTCATTTACAATTGAATTTCTTTGGTGCTACTCTTTGGTATGCGATCTCATCGTCTTAAAGCTAATCATGTATGAGATCTCGCTTGATAACTTGATAATTACCAATGTGTTCTAATACTTTTTTATTATCATATATAGTATAGGTGTACAATTTAAACCATCCTTATCTTAATCTATATGATACTGCATTGTATTTGTGATCCCAACCAATCATGTATTTAAACCAGACATTTTTCACATGTAAATTAGTCGCTTTTCTGGACGCTTTGACAATAGATGTGCCGCTTATTTAAATTCACTACTTTTTGAGAAGAAATAGTCTATTGAATGAAGAAGAAGAAGACATTGCGCCTTGTTTTCGTTGTGGCGAAGAAATGAAAGATGTCGGAAGAAAAAATAGAAAAGGAGAATTCATACCAGCTCTCCGTTGCAAGAATTCAAGATGCTAAACTTATCGTTCTATTCGCTCAGCAAACGTATTTTTCCATTTCACTGATTTAAATGGTAGAGTGAATTGCAAAGTAAAACTTGGTCAAATTTTGGAGTTAATTTTTTATTTCATTCAGGATTTGCCTTATGAATCAGTGCACGAATTGACTAGTCGAGGGACTGAAGCTATCTGTGATTGGTTTAATTTATGTCGTGAAATTTGCTGGCAAATAGTTTCTATAAGGAATTTTGGAAAAATGGTTGGCACTGTAGAAGAGTTAGTTTCGGTAGACGAAGCTAGATTTGCTGGACGTCGAAAATACAATCGAGGACGGATGCATAGGAAAGATCAGTCAATCGACAGTGAGACCGAATTTAAATTGCATGGAAGATGCATTGATGGTCCATGGGTGTTCGGAATGAAGAAAGGATATGACTGTAGGCATTTTATGTAGAGAAGAGAAATAGAGCAACGCTAATGCGTATAATTCAGAGAGAAGTTGAGTAACATTCAGTCATTCACTCGGATGAATGGCACACACACTCAGACTTAAATCGTTTGAATTATATTCCCCAAATAGATAATCACCAAGTAAATTATGTGGACCCAGCCACATGGAGCTCATACTGAGGCTATTGAAGCAACATAGTTGGATTCCAAAATTCGATTACTAAAAAAAAATGAAAGGTGCCAATGCAAAGACCTTCCAATCACATCTTGATTATTTTTGTTGGCGATTAATGAGGAAATCGGCTAATGATCGTTTTCTTGCTTTTTTTATCTGATATTTATTACATTAATTGATAAATAAATAATTTCACTTTTTGTGATATTTTTTTTACCTTAAATATGCCAAGCAAATTTTAAAAAATGTTGAGATCACATAACAAAGTAGGATCTAACCTCTTGATCTTACACCATCACTGAGATCGCATACCAAAGTAGCCCCTGTTCTTTCAGTGTTATTTTAAGTAGAACTTCAAATTTAAAAGTTGAGTTTCCTATTAAAAAAATTGAACTTAAAATTTTAAAAGTTGACTTTCATATTAAAAAAATTGTACTTGAAATTGAAAAATATCACTTTCCTATTAAAAAATTGAACTTCAAATTTAAAAAGTTGCCATTCAAATGAAAATACTTGGATTTCATATTAAACATGTTTACCTTCAACTTATATATATATATATATATATATATATATATATATATATATATATATATATTAATCCTGTTTCTCACTGAGCCTTGGATTTTTAGACAACATACAATATGGCTAGTTGGAAATTATTTTGTTATTTCTCCATTGGGTTGAAAAAAGAATACTACGTATAGGATAAATGTATCAAACAAGTATTATTAAATTTGTTCAATCAGAAGAATATTTTTCTATCTAGAATCAGAGTCTTGGAATTTACACATGAAGGGGGTGTAATAAGCTTATCGGATATGCGTGGTTACTCGGTTTCTAAGGTAAGTTTGGTCCAAGCCACGGAAACTTTGATTTTAATACTGCAAAAGTTTTTAATCCATTTGAAAACATACAGCTCCGCATTGAAAAAACAAACAAACATATTTCAATAAGTTTTAATAAATATAATTAGAAACTGAGCACTACTCAGTTTAAGAAGTTCTCATATGTTCGTTCCTGTCAAAATTCGCAATTTGGAACTTCAGATTTTTCCCTTTCAAAAACATGGAAAATTTCGCTGGAAAAGCAAAACTTCAATAATATTAACGACGTAAAACATCATCGTTAAAAATATTCAAATAATTAACTGAAACATGAATATTCAATTTGGACGTGTACTTATTGCAAAAAATATAATAATAATAATAATAATTATAATAATAATAAAGAAAAGCAAATTCTAGTAAGCAACTAACATACTGGTATAGGAGACATCTTCAATAAATTCTGTCCTTTCTCTTATAGAATATGTGAAGAATTCATAATAAGGATAGCGAATTTAAATTATCGCATTTTAATATTTTAATATATGAACTCACAGAAGATTGGAACGAAAATAAGTCGGGTCTTAATTGGATTTAATTTTATAATGGACACGCCCTTCGGCCTGATACACGTCGACGCTAGTCAATGCGACAGTGAAGAAATATGTATATAATAATTTTGTACTGGTTTTACTACCCCCTCCGTGGGAGGATTTATTGATTAACGAGGGATCCAAACGCAGCCACTGTGAAGCAACTGATGTTGCTTAACTTCACTGCAATTAGAAGCTATATTTCTACTCAGCTCAGCAGTAGCACACGTGACACTCAAGTAGCCTACAGGATGTCTCTTCGTATAATGACCCACCCAACCTCTAAGTGTATGAACAAACAAGTGACGATCGACAAATAAAGGGTTAGTGTTCAATAAAATTTGAAGAGGGACCGAACGTAACCTGATTTTGAATTATTCGCTGATCAAGGGAGGGGTTTTAGTTATTTAATTCGGTTTTTATTTTAACAGGTTGCGGTGCAAAATATTGGAGCGTTATATTTAGCTAATTTAGGTCAATTGATATTTTAAGAAAGGAAAAAAGAGTTGTGTAGATGCTATTTTTATATTTCAGTCGTGGCTAAAACTTTGACAGAAGCCAATTTCCTTCCCCAAACACTCATATACACAGATGAGGATAATACCAAAATGTTTACCGACAGCAACAAATTATCCATAAGGATTTTGATGGAGATTTATGCGCTTTGCAGCATGATAGAGAGCCAAGTGTCATCGGATACAGGGAGCAATGGTTGCATAGGAAGGGGCGTTATCAGTGTACACTGCAACCATGCGTTCATGGATTTCTTTTGCATTCTTGCCTTCCTTGGTCAAAAATTTGATCACTGCGCGGTGCTTAACCTTCTCCATTGTTGAAAAATTTGTGACTAACGATCTGCGATCAGCTACTGCTTCTTAAATAGATGAGGCAGGAGCGTGCGGCTGCAGGTCCTGACTTGTCATAACTTGTCCTAACACCCCCACAAACAGCCATCCCCTTTCCTCTGTTTTGCCCTACCGATTCGCAAAACTTATTGACCGCCCCTCGTACCGCGGAACCTTTGATCCCAGGGACTAAAAAAGAGGGCCCTTAATGGTCATCAGGTGTTCCAACAGGCACCCTATGCACCTTCTTTGGATCGGGCTCCCGAGGTGTGTGTTTAACATTTGCATCCAGTTTCAAAACAAGGGTCTCCATCCCTGAACATATATATATATATATATATATATATATATATATATTGGCGAGGTTTAGTGAGTGGGTAATCCCAGTCCGACTTCCTAGACATATATTTTATTACTGCACCAAGGTGAAGCGGAGGCGAAGTGTATCCAATACACCTACCGTAGCCACTTCCGGTGTATAAGAATAACCCCGGTGCTTCCCTTTTGATAAAAATTAAGATAATGATCTCCTGAGTGTGTCCTCACTCATAAAAGCCAGTCATGGGTGGACTTGTGTAATATTGAGATTTAAGGCGAGTGGATTGCTTATAAATTGCCAAAGGATCGTCCAAAATACTTAAACACACAGATATAAAAATAATATTTAATATACATAAATTACAAATATAAAAAAGCGTATATAGGTATAAATAGAATTAAACTTTGCACTGAATAAGTAAGTCTACATAATGTCGTGGTGATTACACTTGAAAATTACTCACTAGGATGGTTGCGTCTTAATGGCACCCGAAAGAATGAATGGAATAATATTATTGAATTAAGCACTGAATTAATCACTTCTTATACTCGAGGTTATGGGCTCGGGATGGGAATTCTAGTTAATGAATAAACTGGTGAAGTTATGGGAGGGGATAATTCACTTTAACGATTCCTTTGAGTTCGTAAGTATTTTGAGAATGACGGTGAAGATCGTCTTCTGGTGACGATGATCATACATAGTCTGGCCGTCCGAGGTTACCGAATGAGAAGGTAATCCTAGACCGGTGATATAATGATCCTATGCGGGATCCCGAAGGCGAGCCAAACTGTGGCTCAATTCGGACTACTTCTTCCTCGAAGTGATTGTCTGATTATTTGCCTTCTGGAGTGGGTATCCAAAACCGATTACCTAGCTACGTCTAGGGTAATCCGCAGATAGAGGTCCTGTGTATCCTTTGACTCTAAAGGGGAAGGGGTCTGCGATAAGTTTGGCACCTACAAGTACCGTGACGGCAACAAACAAATTCCCCGAAGTTTCTTTCTTACAACGGGCGAACTGTATCCTTTGTGGGACTAGCTCTCCACACTCAACGTAGGTCCAAGATCTTCTGCCTGACTCCAGGGAGAATTTTCTCTTTTATTTGCCTCATGAGCAAATATCGAGAGAGAGAGCACCGAATTCTCATAAAATCCGTATCGCTGCGCGAAAGAACTTTTCATCTGCTGCCAGACAGAGTAAATCCTTCACACTTTCGAGCTATCCTTGCTCCACGTCGCAGTTTACGACGGCTCAAAAACTCGGACCTTCGTTGGCTAGCAAGTGTTCTATGAGGCAGACACCTTCCTGAGCGGCCGGCCGCAAATTTGGTCATCTCTTTGGTCCGAAAAGGGGCGGAAGGAATTCGAGGCGAAAGGCGAATTTGGAATACGGGAGGGACGCGCAGCTTGTGTCAGGGTATTTTCGGGTAATGTACGTGGTATTTAGACTTCTACATCTATATATATATATATATATAATGATAATAATGATAACCACTTATTTGTTAGGTGAGGACCCTGAATTAATAATAGAAGGGAGACTTACCGTGGAGGGATTCCACTTCAGCAGAATCTTGTCGTGCTTACTATTTACCATATCTTAGTCTCTGTCTCCAAGAACAGCCTCCAAGCGGATCCCTCTTTAGTGCCTAGGTGGACCCAAATATGTTTTTTGGGTAGCCCATTCATAAACATAAAGAGCATGGCCAAGAGGTGCTTACGCTTTTCAAGATAATCCTGTCCAATTTTAGAACCCAGGTTGGTGAGCTTGATGGCTCAACGGCCCCTCTGATGCTCCAATCAATCCGTAGTACCGTACCAGGATATATTTTCCCCTTGCGTAATCAAAGAGCTTCCGAAAACCACGAAGAAGGATGTCCTCATAAAGCCCCCTCTGAAGTGAGTGGGGACTCTATACTTAGAAAGAAGTCGGCTTTGTTCGAGATAGTAGGGTATTCCCAATGGGGATCGTGCATAGGGGGGCGAGCCACAAACCTTGTCCCCCACCGGGACAGGGATCACTCATAAGTACCAAAGACTAGTCCTTCCCTACAAAAAAAAGAGACTAACGAAGAGAGTAGAGTCATGAAGACGCCAAGGGCCTTCATTTAGAGGTTGCTGGCTTCTCCAATCCCGCCGATTTTAAACGCTTACATGTCATTAGGTTGATTGGTGAAATAAGGTTGTTTGAAAGACAGAGATCCCGTAAGCATGAGGGTGTAGCTTCATTTCTTGGTAGAGTACCAAATGTCTTTCCTTCCTTGGACAGTACCGTTCTGGTGTGCCAAATTGAAGGATCTCTGGACACTCAGTAACACACGTTTGCAAGGAAACCTGCTGACTAGGGATCAATCAGGGTTAAAGGACTGGCGAGGAAAAAGAGATGGGTCTCTAGATGAAGCCCGATGTTCTTCGTCAAGTTTAACCTGAATAAGCTCACTGAATCGGTAAGTGCTCAGTGATACGTATGAGTTGTGAATGTATTCATGCCGTTACTGTGGTGGTGTTATCATTGCAATAACGTGGGTCTAATAAATAAAATATTTCAACTTGCATAATGAGTCGCAATGAGCCACGCATTTGTTTCAACTTCGCAAAGGACCTACACGATAAAACTCTCGTGCAAAGCTGAGGGTGGAAATTGTGGCTAATCATACCCTGTTTTCTTTATGCAGTATGATTTGCATTGCTACGTACTAGGTTTTGTTCAGATGCTAAGGAGATAATCATGTCGCGGTTTCCTAAACCAGGTACTTCTAATGCCTCTCTTGTAAGAAAACAAGGTCTGCTGACCAAATCTCGCTTGGTCTCACTTATTCTGATTTATGACTTTACGACCAGCAAAAATTTCAATAATTCCCGGACTAACTTTGGGAGTACCTTGGCAATTATAATTTGGAAGAAAAAGTAAAAATAACATAAGGATTTAAAATTTCGTTATAATCAGAGAAATAGTTATGGGGTTATTTCCAAATAATTTCCCTGCCAAACTAGACAGGACTTTGGCAATTAGAACATTACAAAGGTAATGTAAAACAAAATAAGTGTTTCAAATCTCATTACAATCAGCCGAAAGGTTAGGATGTTATTGCCAAATAATTCCCCGGGTAAACTTGGGACCTTGAGAGAACTTTGGCAATTTTATCATTCGAAAAAGAATGTAAAACAATAAAGGATTTCAAATTTGGTCATAATATGCCTAATAGTTATAAGGTAATTGCCAAATACTTCCAGCGCTAACATTGGCGGCCCTTGGGAATTGTATCATTCGATAAGAATGTAAAATACCATAATGGTTTCAAATTTCGTTAGAATCGGCCGAAAGGTTAGGATGATATTAAAAAATAATTTCCCGGCTAACCATGGGAGAACTTTTAGCAATTATATCATTCGAAAGAGAATGTAAAACAACATAAGGATTCCAAATTTCCTTAGAACGGCCGAATATTCAGGATGTTATTGCTAAATAATTCCTCAGCTAACTTTTGAAGGATATTGACAATTATGTCATTCGAAATAGAATGTAAAACAAAGACAGGATTTCAAATTTCGTTTGAATCGGCAGAGTAGCTATGGGGTTATTGCCAAGTAATTCCGAGGCTAATTGGGAGAAGTTTGGCAATTACGAGCATATCATTAAAAAAGAATGTAAAACACCATAATGGTTTCAAATTTCGTTAGAATCGGCCAAAAAAGTTAGGATGTTATTGGCAAATAATTTCTAGGCTAACCATAGGAGACCTTTGGCAATTATATCATTCGAAAGAGAATGAAAACAACATAAGGATTTCAAATTTCGCTAGAATCGGCCGAAATTTAGGAAGTTATTGGCAAATCATTTTCAGGCTATCCTAGGAAGGACCATGGCAATTATATCATTCGAAAGAGAATGTGAAACAACATAAGGATTTTAAATTTCCTTAGAACGGCCGAATAGTTATGATGTTATTGCTAAATAATTCCCCAGCTAAATATTGAAGGACCTTGACAATTATGTCATTCGAAAGAGAATGTATAACAACATAAGGATTTTAAATTTCGCTAGAATAGGCTGAAATTTACGATGTTATTGGCAACTCATTTCCAGGATAACCTAGGAAGGACCATGACAATTATATCATTCGAAAGAGAATGTGAAACAACATAAGGGTTTCAAATTTGCGTTATAATCGACCGAATAGTTAGGGGGTTATTACCAAATAATTCCGAGGCTAAACTTGGCAGGAATTGGGCAATTATATTTGTCGAAAGAGAATGTGAAACAACATAATGATTTCAAACTTCGTTATAATCGGCTGAACAGTTTTGAAGCTATTGCCAAATAATTCCGAGGCTAACCTTGGCAGTACTTTGAAAATTATATATTTCGAAAGGGAATGTAAAACAACATAAGGGCTTCAAATCTCATTACAATGAGTCGAAAGGTTACGATTTTATTGCTAAATAATTCCCCGGCTAACCGTGGGGCGTTGGGAGAACTTTGGCAATTTTAACATTCGAAAGAGAATGTAAAACAACATAATTGTTTCAAATTTAGTTAGAATCCGCCGGAAAATTAGAATGTTATTGGCAAATAATTTCCCAGCTAACCATGGGAAAATTTTGGCAATTATACGAGGGGTGGTCAATAAGTTTTGCGAATCTATAGAGCAACACAGAGGAAGGGGCTTGGCTGTTTATGGGGGTGTTAGGACAGGTTATGGCAAGTGAGGACCTGCAGCCGCACGCTCCTGCCTCGTCTATTTAAGAAGCAGTAGCTGATGGCAGATCGTCAGTCACAAATTTTTCAACAATGGAGAAGGTTGAGCACCGCGCACTTATCAAATTTTTGAGCTAGGAAGGCAAGAATGCAAAAGAGATCCATGAAGGCATAGTTGCACTGTACACCGACACCGCCCCTTCCTATGCAACCATTGCTCGCTGCAATAGGGAGTTCCGCCACGGTGGTGAGTCCCTTGAAGAGGACACCCGTTCAGCACGCCCGTCAGACGTGACCAACGAGGACAATGTGGCCCGGGTGGAGAAGATGATCCTAGAAAATCGACGGGTGAAGGTCGAAGAAATCGAGCGATAACTTGGAATATCACATGGAAGTGTTATCAACATCATCCACAACAATTTGGCTATGACCAAGGTCTCTGCCCGATGGGGCCCTAGAAACCTCAGGCTCCATGATCGACTTCAACGTCGTCCACGTCCACAAGTCCAGAGTTGCACAAGCTGCACTACGCGAGTGCGGATTCGAGGAGCTTACCCCCTCCCCTACAGTCCAGATCTGGCCCCTAGCGACTACTTTTTATTCCGCCAGCTCAAGTCTGCCCTGCGTGCACGCCGTTTTGGGGACGATGAAGATGTCCAGCTTGCCGTCCAAGAGTGGATGGAACAGCAGTCGGGAGATTTCTGGTTGTCGGGAATTCGAAGCCTCAGGGACAAGTGGCGCAAGTGCATTCAAGTCGAGGGTAGTTATATTGAAAAATAATAAAACACTTTTCCTCATATCTCGCTTTCTTAGATCCGAATTGCAAAACTTATTGACTGCCCCTCGTATCATTCGAAAGAGAATTAAAAGAACATAAGGATTTTATCTTTTCTTAGAACCGTCGAATAGTTATTAGTTTCTTGCTAAATAATTCCGCAGCTAACTTTTGAAGGACCTTAACAATTATCTCATTCGAAATAGAATGTAAAACAACATAAGGATTTCAGATTTCGTTAAAATCGGCCGAATAGCAAAGAGGTTATTGCCAAATAATTCCCAGGCTAATTGGGAGAACTTGGGCAATTACGAGTACATCATTAAAAAAGAATGTAAAACACCATAATGGTTACAGATTTCGTTAGAATCGGACAAAAGGTTAGGATGTTATTGGCAAATAATTTCCCTGATAACCAAGGGAGAATTTCGGCAATTATATCATTCGAAAGAGAATTAAAATAACATAAGCATTTCATCTTTTCTTAGAACCGCCGAATAGTTATGATGTTTTTGCTAAATAATTCACCAACTAATCTTTGAAGAACCTTGATAATTATATCATTCGAAAGAGAATGTAAAACAACATAAAGATTCTATATTTGGTTAGAATCGGCCGAATAGTTATGATTTTTTTGCCAAATAATTCTACGCCTAACCTTAGAAATACCTTGGTAACTATATCACTCGAAAAAGAATGTAAAACAACATAAGGGTTTCAAATTTCGTTAGAATATGTCGAATAGTTGTTATTGTAGAAAAAAAGAAATAATTACACAGTTATCCTTAGGAGGACCTTGGCAATTATATCATTCGAAAGAGAATGTAAAACAACATAAGTTCTTAAAATTTCATTAGAATCGGCCGAATAGTTGCAATATTATTACGAAAATAAAAAAAGCAAAACGGGGACTGAACGATATATTATATGTACAGTCGCCCGCGTCTAAAAACCCTTTTGCTTTTGGCACTTCCAGGGCTACGAGCGCGGTAGCTTTCAGTCCCATTAGGAACCTTCCAGCGCTACCACTGTCTGGGTGACTTATAAAACGACGCAACCCTTGATCAGAGCAATGGCGGGTCTGCCACTTCCCTTTTTGTGACCGATTCGAAGAATGCGAAGTCGTTACGCTCTCTCACCGAGTCGCTTGACTTAGAAAAGTTAAAGCCCAGGAATTAAGAGCTGAACATCATCTGGGCACCTCTAAGCTTTCAGGGAGGGTTCCCACTCCCTAAAGGAGTGCCAACCATAGGTGGGGTTTATTGCGATAACGATATCGGGTTATCCGATATTTCTTTCCGCGTTATCGATTAATCTGTATTGCCGATACTTTTGGTTCCAAACTAGTGATAATCGATAATTTCAGTTCAGTTTTTGGTTCCAGTTTAGCACAGGGGCGAGCCGCGCGTGCCTTGGAGGCAGAAATATGTAGGTCTGAGCTGTGAGGAGGATCCTCAAAACCTATGAGGAGATGAAGGAGAGCCTCACCAGGTAAGAAACTAAGAAACAGTATTCAAATATTTTTACTATTGTATTATAAAATAACGCTATATATAGTCAATAATCAATATTGTATTATAATTTTGGATTTATCGATTATCGATTCATCGGTTATCGCGCCCACCTCTTGACTGCCAACCCACAAAGCGCTCCGGCAGCCAAAGCACTTTAGGCAGGAGCTTGTTCGCGTGGTGAGCCGAACTTTCTCCGTTATGACCTCCAAGGCCTCCGTGCTATTGGCGCGTTCAGTGGTTAATTGACATCGGAGTCGGAGAGCTGTATCCGAGCAGATGACAGCTCTCCTTGGGAGAGCGTTGTATTCAATGGAACAAAGGACAGCTCCTTCAGGAGAGAATGGTGGGCAATATCTTTCACTGAAATTGCCGTGGACTCCGGGCTAATTGGGACGAGCTGTGCTATGTGGCAATTCGAAACAATACACTTTCGCAAAATGCAACGACGATCACTTATTAAAAGTTAATTAACACAACTAATTATTACTACAACTCCCAACTTGCTTTAATATAACAATGAAACTAAATTAAAAGGAATGTCTATTTACAATTCCCACTTTCGTTTCCGGGAGTAAAATATTTACGACACATATTATAGTATAGCCTAGCCTAGCTTAGTAGACCCTAGTCTAACCTAGCATATTATAGTATAATCTAGATTAGCCTAGTATAGCCTTGCAGAGCGTAGCATTACCTAGTGTAGCCTAGCTTGTTATAGCTTAGCCTAGCCTAGACTAACCAGGTATGGCTTAGCATTGCATAACAGAGCCTAGCATAGTGTCGCCTAGAGTAGCCTAATCTAGTATAGCTAAGCTAAAATAGGCTACCATAGCCTAGCCAATATCCTAGCCAACTATAGGCTAGCTTGGTATATAGCCTATCCTAGCATAACCACACCTAACATAATATAGCTAAGCGTATCATATTATAGCATAGCCTAGTATACCTTAGACTAGTATAGCATACCATACCCTAGACTAGAATGGCCTTGCATAGCTTAGCCTACTATAGCCTTGGTTAGCTAGCCTATCGTAGCCTAACATAGCCTAGCATAGTATTACCTAGCATAGCCTAACATAGCCTAGCATAGCAGAGCATAGCCTTCCCTAGCCTATTATACTTTAGCTTACCTTAGCATAGCATAGTATAACCCTGTCTAGCCTAGTGTTATTTAACATAGCTTAGCCTAATCTAGCATAGTATAACCTAGCCTAGCATTAACTATCCTAGACAAGTATAGGCTATACTATCCTATTATACCAGGGTCAAGCATAGCTTAATATTGTCTAGCCTAACATACTATATGCTAGCCTAGCATAGCATTTTATAGCCTAAATTAGCATAGTATATCTTGCCCTTGTACATTATATTTTAGCATAGCTTAGCATAGCTAGGCATAGTATAGCTTCGCCTATAATAGCCTATTCTAGGCTTGCCTAGCAGATTATAGCATATTATAATATAGCCTAGTCTAGTCTAGCAGAGTATCGGTCGAATACTTATGATGCTATTGCCCCTCAAAAAATTCTCGGGCTAACCTTGGGAGGATCTTAGCAATTATATCATTCGAAAAAGAATGTAAAACAACATAAGGGTTTCAAATTTCGCTAAAATCGGCCGAATAGTTATTATGTCATAACTAAAGCAAAATAATTCCAGGGCTAACATTAGGAGGACTTTGGGAATCATGGCATTCGAAAGAGAATGTAAAACAACATAAGGGTTTCAAATTTATTATGAATCGGCCAAATAATTATAATGTTATTGCAAAAACAACAACAAAAAAAAGCCAAATAGGGACCGACTGACCGACAGACCGACAGACCAACCGACATACTGAGATGTAGAGTCACTTGCGTCTAGACTGGCACGCGACTATAAACAACATGCCGACCAAAATTTGGCATCGTAAGAGGTTTATAATAATAGAATATGATTATACAATGTTTATTTAGACTAAAAAAAAGTAATACCACAAAATCAATCCCTTAAATAAATACTTAATACTATACATAAGATCCTTTCCTCTGTAAAATACACAATTCTCTTGTTAACAGATTCGGTCAATTTTTTTTATTCAGAGCGAGGAATTGTGCGTGCAGATGTCTCAATTCTTTTCCACAAATCTTCTTTCGAAGTGTACTGTTTACCATCCTTGTAAATAGCCTGCTTCAAAACCCCCTATAAGTTTTCAATAGGGCTCAAATCGAGAGAGCAAGATGGCCATACCATCAAACGGCTACCTTTGAGTCCCATTGATGAGCAGCATGCTTGTGTTGCGTTTGCAGAGTGAGACGGGGCATTGTCGTGCTGAAATATCAACCTTCGACGCCTCTGCAGTGGAACGTCTTGCAGCCATGAAAGCAAAGCTGACTCAGGACGCTAACAATAGGACGCAGAAGTTATTTTTACTCCATCAGCCACTCTAACATATCATTACACCTCCTCCTTCTTTTTGGCGACGAAAACGGGTGACGCTTTTGGCCTTTTCCAACCCAACCTTTCCCCCATCCGTCAGGCCCATCCAGAGTTGCTTTGCTTTCATCATGTGCTTTTGCGCCCATAGCATCTGCAATTCCTTGTATCTGGGCGTCAGAGGAGGTCGCTTTTCAGGCGTAATGCTTTTCCCCATGTCTCTCAGCAACCGAGATCTCGTTGATTTTGACACTTCTGGCATACTTGCTTTAGCAAAAATTGCTTTTGATATTTGTCCTGGCTTCTCCAACAGCTGCCTCTTCACATTACGAACGTCTCAGGTAGATACAGTCTTCAGGACGTCTTCCTTGGCAATGGGTCGGCTAAAAAAACGTTTCGCGGTGTCAACATAACGGCCGATGGAGTTGGCTATCGTAGTTTTTCAGTCTTAGTGAGACCCTTAGCATCCTATTGTCGCATCCTATTGCGGTTGCCGAGGTCATTCCTTCATCTTGGAGATCTGAATGGCAAAACCCCCATCTTGGGAGGGACTACATGATCAATTTCATAATGTAGAAAAAACACACTTTGCTGTTCTAGAACCGCTTCGTTTTCTTGAAATGACCTGTCCCTTTGCTCTCCTGAGGCATATGCGGAATTTGGATGGAGGCGGTTAACGACCTCCATGGCAGCGATTACTTATGTATCCATTCCAATATCTTGTGCACGGCCGCTGTCACTTGAGAACCCACCACAGTGGTGCTTGGATCGAGCACTGTTGTTCTCATTCGAGGAAATGACTGACTTCTCTATGTATATAAGTCATGGAGTTTAGATCGGTTAATGATGCCATTAAGTTCTTGTTGGCCCCATACTTGACCGTTTTGTACGCCGTACGCTTCACTTCTCGTCGGTCGAGTGTGAAACCGCCCCCAAAGAGGAGCGATATATGCACGGAACGAAAGACTTAACCAATGTGAATTTCGTCAGACCAGGTTCATATTCCGTATTGTTTTGAAGCACGCCCATTTCTCTTCTTGGCGAGCCTACCTGTTTTCGCTTACTGGGTTGACCCCTGTCGCATAGGTGTGTAAGGATTCGGGGTAAATTCACAGGACCTGCCTCTCTTTCTCCAGTAAGATGGGACCACCTTCCCGAGCCCCACATTCTTGGGGGAATCTTTCGAAGTCTCTTTCTCCACATTCTCCCCTCGGAATTTGGCTCCTCGAGGATTCCAATCACGTCCTCGATGTCTACGGATTATAATTAACATCTATAGGTGTGAAGCTTTTCAATGACCTGTTTTCTCTGAGCGAGTCAAGTTCTGCTATCGATTCGTGCGTAGATACTGACCCTGGTCCAGACCATATCCAGTTCACAATCCTTTGAAACATAGTTGAGAAAGATTGGCTTTTGTCTTAGATTTATGGAAACAGAATCTGGTAGGAGGGTATCTTCCCAGATTGCTGATACCTAGTACCGTATTAGCCTTCATCAAGCAGGTGAGTTATAATTCCACCCCTTGTTGGATTCCTCCTTAGTAAGGGAAACAGCGATGTGCTTACCTCGCCGTCATCCTGATGGGATTCAGCAAACCACCGATCCCAGCTTACTCTCTTTTCACACTTATGCAGGGATGTCCGTAGCCCATCTACATAGAGCCCACCACCAGCGTCTATAGGCGGACTCTGTTGTTTAGAAACGGCTCTTTGTCTGCTCCAACGGTCATCCGCAGTGGTTACTGGAAACCAAAATCTTGATACCTTTCTCAGGGTTCCGAAACGTTCACGAATGGAATCAGCTAAGTTTTTGTCCTAACAAATTCTTTATTTTTAAAAAACAACTTCCCCAAACCCTATTGTCGTAGAATGACCCTTGGCTTTGATCACTCTACGCTTTGACACCCTTTTAGTAGCGGTATGCTTTAAAAGGCGTGAGTTACTTCCATGATGAAGTAGGCTTTGTTCTAAGAGTGCTATTTTTGTGGTTTAGTCCTTAAGGAAGAGCTATTTTTAAACACATAAGGATAAGAGGAAACACCAGAATCTACCAAAAATAAACATGTATTTTAAATTAAATATTACAAACCAGCAGTAAAAACATTTCTATATTTGGCCTCAAAGATTTTCAATGACAAAACATAAACAAGTAGGCCTCCAATAAACAAACCAATTGCCAATTAGTATTTTTATCACGACCCTATTTGTTTAGCATAAAACATTAAATTAATGTACTGTCATCTCCAAACACATATGACCTAGGTTCAAGAATAATGGTTTCTACTCTCCTTTAAAACGTGGGACGTACTAAACTTCTACTATCGCAATAGATATATAAATGTTATTGTTAACTTACGGGTAGGTAACAGGGATTGCCGGATGTCGCTGGAGGACTTATCTCTCGCTTTGAAGTGGTGTGGTCGCTGCTTGAATTTTCGAGGAGGGATTGCTTGTCGCCTGTGCCGGGGGATGATTCTTCAATCGTAATTAAAGAACGGGAGCTCGTTGGGGCAGGGTTCTTCTCCTCTCACTCTTACGGTGCTTGAGATGTGAGAATCACTCGAGTGTGAGCGGCTTTGCTTTTCTTCAGTCGGGCTTCTTTGCAGACGGAAAAGGCTTCTTCGGTATGGCACCGATATAAAACTTGACTATTTAGGTTAATACGGCCCTGAAAGGGGGGGATCGATTTTCTCAATCTGATCCTATCGTTTCTCACGGAAATAGTCTTGTATGGCTGAAGGATCAATCTTTACGAACTAATCTTTCTTCTGGCGAATCGACTTCTAATAATCTTCTTGTCTAGCCGATGGATCGATCTTCACGACCTAATCCTACTCTGTCGTATCGACTTCAGATAATCCTCTTCTCTTTCTTTGCGGGGCTTATTTATAGGCGGATTGCCGCCCCATCTAAAGGGGGAAGTGACCAGGCCACAGATGCAAAAGGGGGGGGGGAGCGAATGGAGAGTTAGCATCTGGGGAAAGCGAGAATTCCTGAGGTGGCACTGGGGTGCCCAAGTCAGCTCGCAAATTATAGGCTCGCAACCGCACCGCTACTTGGCGTGCCTTCTGACTCGCACCGTTTTTTTTTCCTAACCACGGGTTTATGGGTCTCGTAGGTCATGCGTTTGTTAGAGCGTCGTTTAAGGACCTTAGGTGGTCGCCTTCAAACATATGTTAGCTCCAACTGCCCACAGCGGCGAGGAGATCACACATGGTAAGCATTTTCGCCGGATACCTTTCCCACGCTTCTCCTCATGAAGGGAGGGGGGCTTGAATGTACCTATACTCCTCCAGGAGGCTTAATGTAGCCATTTCTCCACACCTATTATATACCTCAAGTAAATGTAAAAGCAACACATCTCCCTCACCTTCTCCAAATCTCCCTGGTGCACTTCCTAGTGCGCTTAATATTGTTCTTGGTGGAGAAGATCGCCTCTCGCCACACTCAAATGATAGAGGAACTTCACCTCTATCCATTTTGGAGCGGCCCTCGGGTAGCTCCGCCTCTTCTAATAAGGGGACCCTCCCCTTTTCTCTCTTTTCTTTACCCTTGGAAGGGGACCCAAAGCAGGATGGACTGGGTCTCAGCAAGATCATTCTCCGAGATGGGGAAGAATTTGGCTGTTAAGTGGGCACCTCCAATTCTCTTCTGATGGAAAAAGCGTTTCCTACTCTCCGACGATAGATAAGGGTTCGGGGCTTCCCCTTACCCCCTTGCGAAGAGTTGCCTTTGGAGGACTCTAGTCTAGTGGCACCCCATCTATACTTTTTCACTTAGAAGAGAGGGCGCTTCCTCTTCGCCAATCGTGACAGGTTCGAGGGTTTCACACTTACTTCATTCCAGAGCGTTGCCTCCAAGCGATTCGACTTGCGGCAGGTCCTCCTTTGCTTTCTTATGGCCCGCCAAGAACAAGGCATCAAAAATGAGGCGCACCTCGGTTCTTGCTGCCTTGATAAGGACAGTTGAACCATCCAAACTCCTTTAGAGAGGTAAGAGGCGGCGGCGCCCCTTGGGCATTAATAGGACACCTAGTCGATCCAAGGTTTGTCAAGTTAATGAGAACTAGCATGCCCGCTCCCTTCCTCTTCCCAATGCAGGTCGGCATGAGAGCCCCAGGACGTTCAAGAGGGGCCACAGAGCCTTTGAATAGCCGGTCGGGAACCTGATACCTAGTGGGAAGGATGGCCAGTTGGAGGCCTCTCCAGAGGTAGAGATGGTCCCAGAGTTGACCAAGCCCAGAGGGCAAGGTCTTCTATGAGGGCGAAACTTGGCCCGGTTCCAGACACCAAACCTAACTCCGCTTCTGTGTAAGCTCCTTCTCAGACCCCACGGGACTTGAACTATCAAAAGGAGAGGAAGGACCTCCTACATCCACTGGTGCCCCCCTGACAGCCAAATTCTTTCCCATCTCGGAGAATGATCATGCTGATGCCGTTCCGTCCTGCCTTGGGTCTTCTTCCCCGGGCGAGGATAAGCGGGTACATTCCCCGCCTTCTTCTCCAGGGTAAAAAAGGCAAGAAGAAGAAAAGAAATCTAAGAGTAAGAATTACTCACCCTCCACGGGTGCTTTAGGGATAGACGGGTCCGATGACAAAAAGGCAAGCGACCAGGTCAAGACTGGCACTTCCGGCCCCGGGGCGTCCTCGGGTGGGAAGGCCAGACAAAGAACAAAGTAGCCTGAGAGGCACCTTGATTACATCAGGGCCCCTCATCATGAAACTAGATTTTTTTTAGCTCAAACGCTTTTTAGTTATTCGTACCTCATATATAAGCATAATGGCCAAAGGCTACATGTTATATCAGAGGACAGCATTAACTACTTTGATTGGTAGATAGCCGAAGGTGAGCCGTTTATAAAACAGAACACTTCTAGCGAATGCGTCGGACCCTCCCAAGGCGATCAGGCGACCATGATTAACGTCCTTATTACACTAGATGGCTCGCCAGTAAGTGTTGCGCTGCACTCTACCATGAACTTCGTGAAAGAAAGTCGTGCCATATTGCGGAGGTGCTACTACAGCTATCGATTTGACCAAACGAATCGCTCCTATAGACGTATAAAGTCGGGTTTACCCAAAGTCTGTAAGTTGCGTAGGCCCGTCTAGCCTCGGCTAACACCAGCGCTCCCCACTCTTCCCCCAGCCTGACCTTTTCTCATAATGCGAAACGGCCTAGCGCTCCCACCAAGTAGTTAGATTCACAGGAGGTAAATCCTCTGAAGGTGGTCGTGAGGCCGTCTTCCCGGGTTCATAAAGCTATCCGCCAAAAGCAGCAGAGCAAGAAAGGAGCTTTGGCTTTTATGCCCCCAACCAAGAATGGAGCGGGCGACTCCGAGATGCGGGACCCTATTAAAGAAGGAGTCCCACCAACCGAAGATATCAATGCAGAGAGAGAAAAAAGACTCGCATAGCGAGCGCAACATTTCCAGATAAGTTCTAGAAAGTGACTTCGCTTTCAGCGCTTTGTTATTTCAACAGCGCCCGGACTTCTGCTTCAGGGAAGTATGCGGCCAGTTCCGGCCTGAAGAGCATATTTCTTAAACTGAATTGCTGTGGCCCCTGAGCAAACTGGGAGGAGGTGCAAAGGATCGTCCCTACCCGTTCACCGTTAGATAATTTTCTGAAGGAGACCATGCTGTGCACTTACCCCTTACCCACTCTCCCATAGTCTAAGGGTTTAGCCATCTCACCACCACGGGATGGGGGCCAGGGAGAATAATACGCGATTTACCCCCGGCATGATGTTTCCGTTCTTCTATTTGCTATAAATATCTCCTCCCAGGTAGGAGCAGTGCAGCTACGCCGCGTCGTGGTACGGTTGCTGAGGCTCTTTCTCTGGCTCGGGGATTTGGACGGTAGATCTTCCTTTGGATTGACTACAAGATCCATCTAGGGATAAGATCCTTGCCATCCTGATCGACAAGCTGAAAATATGTGTCCTAAATGTGGATGATTTTACAATGATTGTCCGAGAACCGCTACATTTTCTTGCATCTATCTGTCCGCGGGCTGTCAAGATGAACAGGCTGAATTGGAAAGGGAAGTGGTCGAATAACTTTGATGGTAATGGCCACCTTTCTATTCATCTATCATTTATTGGGTCACTGACCCATGAAGAACCGCCTCGGTGGTTTTTAGAACGTGAGCGGTGCTCCGCATTTCAGGAAATAGTGATTTCTCTGTCCCAGTCGAAGATTTCAGGTCAGTGGATGAAGCTGTTGACTTCTCCGGCAACCTTATCATCGTGGGTCTATATACTATTCCTAGAACAAAATTATACACGATTTTCTCCTTCTCGGTGGTTGGCTGAGTTAGAGGCGGCCCTCAGACGGAAGCGACATGCCTACACGCGTTATAAGCACCTCCCGAACGATTTCACTGTCGGTCTTTCCAGACTCTTGGTGAATGGCTACTATGCTTGCTTTGTGCAAGTCTCGGAGAGATCACACTACTCAGGGAGGTTTCCACCCAATTTCTCTAACCTTCTGCGTGTGCAGATTGATGTAGTAATTGGTAAGTGCTAAATTAGATATTTACAAGTATAGCGGAGGCCACATGTCGTCCGATCAATGCAGCTTCCTCAATTCCACTACATATTGAATGCTATTCTTTGACTGGAAGATGATACCCTGTGAAGCCTTACTCCAAAGACAGCACAACACCACGGTATTTTTTTAATTTAAGGGCTTATGCTACCCCTAGAGAGATATTATCATGAAGTCTCTTCATAGGTTGGGGGCCAGGGGACGCATCCCAATTTTTTTTCTCTGAATTTTTGCGAGGTCGTCAATTCTGTGTAGAGGTAGGGTGAGCCCTTTCCGGCCAAATGGGTTAGGAAGAGGGCGTCTTGCAGAGGGCTGTCGTCACTGTCACACTTTTTGCCCTGAGAAACAATTGTATCACATCGATGGTGCAAGAAGAAATTCTCGCTATGCTCTACGTAAACGACCTTTCGATCTACTTTGGTGCTGTCAGGAGGCCAACTCTAGAACTTCGACTCCAACAGGCATTGAATCGCAGCTCTTGCTATGCCAAAGCCCACAGGTTTCGTGTTTTTGGTAGCCAAGACTAGGTTAGTGCATTTCTGCCACCATTCACGTCTCTACCCTCACCGGGAATTGTTCCTAAATGATGATCGCCTGGAAATGGTAGATATGATGGCGCCAAAGAGTCTATGAGGACTCGGAGACCAGACTAGCGTTTCGTTCTTCTTCACACTGATTACAAAGTAGGAATCAAGCCAGAAAGATGAGAGACGGCTGAGGGGAATTTAAAGTTGTGTGCCATTGCCCCGCGACTGTTTTCATGGATCTCCCCAGCAATACCGCGAAGGTTTCAGGTCGCTTTCTCTCGTCTCTGAATTGGATACAGTCGCAGGACGCACTGCCATATGATGGAGCGCTCCCCGGCACCTTACTACAACAACTACGTTGTCACCCAGAGTGTTCGGTGGGCCTTTCTCCGACGCCGGGGCGTCCTTCCTTCTTGTTTTTGTTTTGTTTCTTTTATTTATGTTCTTTGTGTTTGGTTTGGTTTGGGTAAAATTCTGAAGTAGCCTTGTACTAGGCTGAAATTATCATTCCGGTGACTTGTCACCTTGATGGCAGCCGCTAGTTTGGTACTTAATAAAAAAAAAGTTATTTTTCGACCAATCTCTCTCACCACTTTTGTATGAAGTTGATGGGAACTTTATTAAATGTTAGGTTATCTTATTACTTGGATACCTGGATTCCCGTCGCTGGCTACATGTTGCCTAGATATTTTTAGTCACGTGCAACTCTACATCTCACTATATCTGTCGGTCCCCGTTTTGCTTTTTTATTGTTTTAGTAATAACATTGTAACTATTCTGTCCATTCTAACGAAATTTGAAACCTTTATGTTGCTTTAAATTTTATTTTGAAAGATATAATTGCCAAAGTCCTCCCAAGTTTAGCCCATTAATTATTTTGTTTAGGCAATAACGTCATAACTATTCCGCCGATTCTCACTAAATTTGAAACCCTTATGTTGTTTTACATTCTCTTTCGAATGATATAACTCCCGAGATCCTCCTAAGGTTACCCTTTGAATTATTGAAAGTTTAGAAGGTCGTAAGGTCATAAATTAGAATAAATGAGGGCACGCGACTTTTTGGTCAGCAAACTTTGTTTGGATTTTGAGGACTATGATAGCGCTGGTGATACAATATCATGGAGTCCTCTTATTCTAAAAGAAGCGGAGGCTCTCCAACACGGAAGTGTCCTCAACATACATCCTCTTTGCCATGAGCATTCAGCAAGAAAATCTTTTGCCAGGCTGTACATAGACAAGTTCCTACTTTCTTTCTTCGCACTGCACTCTTATGTTATATCCTTTTTGTAAGCGGTGAAACGCCTCCATATTGTTTTATACTATTTTACAGTGTTTAATAGGACGTTCAGACCGTAAGACAGGTGGGTCTTCCTTGGAGAATCTAAGCGTGCCTCTTGTGGTATCTAAACTAACGAAAAAATTATATGCTCTACCTAGGAAAATGTAAAGAAACGATAAACCACAAGAGAAAAGTGATATCTGAAAACTTTGGGGGTGAAGTTTATAAATTTTTTAGGAACTAAATACAAGGGGCGGTCAATAAGTTTTGCAACTCGGATATAAGGAAAGGAGATATGAGGAAAAGTGTTTTATTATTTTTCAATATAACTACCCTCGACTTGAATGCACTTGCGCCACTTGTTCCTGAGGCTTTGAATTCCCGACAACCAGAAATCTCCCGACTGCTGTTCAATCCACTCCTGGACGGCGAGTTGGACATCTTCATCGTCCCCAAACCAGCGTGTACGCAGGGCAGCCTTGAGCTGGCGGAATAAAAAGTAGTCGCTAAGGACCAGATCTGGACTGTAGGGGAAATAGTTGAGCTCCTCGAATCCGCACTCGCGCAGTGCAGCTTGTGCAACTCTGGCATGGGGACTTTGACGACGTTGAAGTCGATCATGGGGCGTGAGGTTTCTAGTGACCCGACGGGAAGAGACCTTGTTCATGGCCAAATTGTTGTGGATGATGTTGATAACACATCCATGTGAGATTCCAAGTTCTCGCTCGATTTCTCTGACCTTCACCCATCGATTTTCGAGCAACATCCTCTCCACAATGGCCAAATTGTCCTCGTTGGTCACGTCTGACGGGCGTCCTGGACGAGGGTCATCTTCAAGGGACTCACCACCATGGCGGAACTCCCTATTCCTGCGAGTAATGGTTGCATATGAAGGGCCGGTGTCGGTGTACAGTGCAACCATGCATTCATGGATCTCTTTTGCATTCTTGCCTTCCTTGGTCAAAAATTTGATCACTGCGCGGTGCTCAACCTTCTCCATTGTTGAAAAATTTGTGACTGACGATCTGCGATCATCTACTGCTTCTTAAATAGACGAGGCAGGAGCGTGCGGCTGCAGGTCCTGACTTGTCATAACCTGTCTTAAAACCCCCACAAACAGCCATCCCCCTTCCTCTGTTTTGCCCTACCGATTCGCAAAACTTATTGACCGCCCCTCACAGTACCGGTAAAATTGTATTGCGAAGAGCAATTCTTTAATAAATGGAATCTCTTTGACTGACTTCTTAATTTATTCGTTTTGTCGAATAATTCTACTGACGGAGGGGAAGCTAAATGATGAAGTTGCACGACTCTCTGCGATGCTGAGTAACTCATTGAAGGCATTTGACCTTATTTAGGTCAGTATGGGAGAAAGAGCGATGCTATTAGTATTAGACAAAGATCATCTTACACAAAGTAGTTCATTATAATTTTGTTAGTTAGTGAGTGTATAATAATCGTTGAAACAGGCTATTGTTTCTCAGTGCATAGAAAAATGAGGATCCACGATAAGCAAAGATAATATATAGTTATTTATAAACTGATTTTTCGTTCTATACTTAGAATATTTTCACGGGATTCTTAAAGGATAAAATCGAAACTTTAAAAAAAATTGAAAGTTATATAAATAAATGTTACTGATAAAAAAAAACATCGAATAATAAATTGTAAAATGACTGACGTGAAGTGAACTAACATAAAAACTGGAAAGAGTTGCTTAGAAGAGGGACTGAACGATAAGGAAAAGTAAGAAGTAATGGAAGTTGATAAAAGCATCGAATCATTAGACGAGGGTTTAATATTTTAACTTAGAGATCTTCGACATTATTCAAAGTAGTAGACAACAAAATAGAAGAAAGAATAGAAACTATATTGTGGAAAGCCTTTGATTAAATAAAAATGTATTATAATCTTCGAACACTCACGTTTAAATATCGGTCGCTGTATTCGAGGAGAGTCCAAAATGCTTGGAAATACCATTTTGTAATTTTAGGCTGGTTTGGCCACATCGCAAGCATTGCAGCGTCAACAAGTAAATTGAAAGACAGTAGAAGAACGGATCATTAGTGGGAGCCTCTCTTTGTTTATAACGAGTGAAGAGCGAAATTATTTTTATAATTATGAACAAACATTGATGGAGTAGTCAATTAAAGTAATATTTTTATTTGCTGGGACACACCTACGTCGATTTGATATAGATGACAGGTTTACGAAAAGAGCGAGAGGGAGAAATTGGCTTGTAAATTCTAATTAAAAAAGTTTTAAGTAATTGTCACAACTGTTGTGATGCAAGCCATGCTGACTCGAATCACCAATCACTTAGTCAAGTCCCGAAACTCGACAGAAATGCCGTTTAAGAGCTAAGTACTCGAGGGAGACACTCTCTTCGCTTTCGGACGTCTACCCACACCCCTAACCTCCTCTCTTTCTCTCTCTCTCTCACCTCTTAACTTACTCTCTCGTTCTCAAGACTAGCAACGCTTTCTCTTTCTCTTTCTCTTTTCTCTCTCTCTCTCTCTCTCTCTCTCTCTCTCTCTCTCTCTCTCTCTCTCTCTCTCTCTCTCTCCCTACAGACCGTAGCACCGCTGGAAACTACCGACCGATAAGTCTCATCTCAATAGTGGGTAAAGTACTAGAAGGCATCATAGCGGATAGAATAACGGATCATAGAGTCTGACAATCTGTTGAGGGACACTCAGCACGGCTTCCGAAGAAAGCGCTCGTGCCTCAAGAACTTCCCTGAATTCTTTCCCGGGATGCCGAGGGAGTTTGGTATCAGTGGATATACTTTATTTGGATTTCCAAAAGGCTTTAGATAAGGTCGAATGATGGCGAACGTACGTTCCTTGGGAATTAGAGGAAAGGTCGTAAACTAGTAAGAAAGCTTATTGTCGGACAGGAGACATAGGGTTACTATCGGCGGCCACGCCGATAGTAACCCTATCAGTAAGGGGCGGAGTCCATCAGGGATCCGTGTTGGGCCATCTATTATTCGTCATCTACATCAACGACATAGATAAAGACTGGTGAGCCGCCTCGCAAATTTAACCGACGGCACAAAACTTGGAGCGAATGTAGGGATTCCCGAAAACATTGAGGGGTTTAGAGTGGCCCCAATGATGATCGGAAAGTGGTCTGAGAAGTGGCAGATGCCTTTCAACTTAGACAAGTGCAAGGTGATACACATAGGGTATATGAATCCCGGATCAGACTACGAGATACAAGGTATGCGTCTTGAGTCAACTGATATCGAGAATGACTTAGGTGTGCTAATTAGCAGCGATCTCAACAAATTCTCGAAGCAATGTATACAGGTGGAGAAGAGGGCTCAGCGCCTGTTGGGTTACATCAGGAGGCAATTCAGATTTCGAAACAAGGAGGTTGTTCTGCCCTTGTATAACTCACTGGTGCGGCTTCACCTGGAGTATGCGGTTCAGTTCTGGTTTCCTCGCAACTAACAGACATCGATCGTTTGGAAGAGGTGCAAGCTAGGGCCACGAAACTGATTTCATCGGTAAAGAACAAGCCATACCCGGAAAGACTGCAAGAGCTCGGCCTCTTTTTGCTTGAGACTCTAAGATTGCGTGGTCGTCTCATAGAGACTTTCAAATTTTGAACGGTTTTGAAAATGTCGACTACACGAAGTTCTTTACTCTTAACCGGATTGCGACTCGAAATCACGGGTGGAAGGTGGAGTTGCTCAGATTTAATACACTTATGGTGGGTAAGTCACTCACGTACGACATCTGCGACACGTAGAACAGACTGCCAGGGGTAGTTGTCAATAGTAGCAGTGTCGACCAGTTCAAGAGTCGACTCGATAACATATACTTTAGAACATGATATGCTGATAGCAAGTTTTTTAGTGCGTGCCATTGAGATATTTGAATCTAGATTAACTTAGAATAGCTAAGTTTTATCTTCAAATGAGTGCCTCCTCGGCATGGGCCGAAAGGCTTTTGAGGTACTTCATTTCCTTGTAAATCTCAAGACTCGCAACGCTCAATCCCTCTCTTTTGAGACTCACAACTCTCTCTCTCTCTCTCTCTCTCCCGCTCTTCCGAGCCTTGCAACGGCTCTCTCTATCAAGGATGGCAACGCTCTCTCTTTAAAAATCGCAACGCACTCTCTCTCCCCCAAGACTCACAATGCTCAATCTCTCTCTTTCGAGTTTACAGGCTCTATCTCTCTCTCTCTCTCTTTCTTGAAATAGAGAGATGAGAGTCGCTACACTTTCTCTCTCGAGACTCGCAGAGCTCAATAATCTCTCTTGGTCGAGACTCACAACGCTCTCTCTTTCGAGACTCGCAACTCTCACTCTCGAGACTCCTAAGGCTTGCTCTTGAGATACTAGACACGCTCAATCTCTCTTTTTCGAGATCGCAATGCTCTTTCTTTTTCGAGAATTGCAAAGCTCATTGTCTTTCTTTCGAGACTTTCAACGCTCTCTCCCTCTCTTGAAACTCGTAATCCTCTTTTTCTTGAGGATCGCAACACACTCTCTCTCTCG